>VWYE01026249.1:130710-252556 GCA_013398995.1 Alaudala cheleensis
TGTTCAGTTCCCCGCCCCGGGTACCCCTCATTGGCTATTCCGAGTTCTCCGCCCCTCTCCCCGCCCCTGCCGGATCGGGGCTCTCCTGAGCGGGCCGGTGTTTGAGTTAAGTGGGCTCTGCTGAGCTCCAATAAAGCCTGGATTTAGCCCCTCAGGAGAGTCAGCCTCTTTACTGTGGCGGCTGCGTCGTGGTGTTCCTGCCTCTGAGCACTCCCACGATCTGGGGTGCTCCATGAACCCCCCGAGTGCTGTGGTGTTTCCTCACAGCCGGGCTGCCTGAGGGAGAGCCTCGGGCAGAGAGGGACAAGTGAGGGGACAAGGCCGCTGGTACTGCCTGCAGAGGCTGCACCCTGCTGCCACCCAGACTGAACTCCTCACTCCGTGCTCAGAGGGGCATTCACAACCCAGTTCTCAGGCACTACAGCAGGGAAATGCCATTTATCTGTGTCCTCTGGTTCCAACTCTGCCACCCCTGCAGCTGAGGACACAAAAACATCAGCTCTTTGCATTTGGTCTTGGGAAGAAAACTATAATTTTTGTTAATAGAACACAGCAACCAAAGTTTTATTTCTAACCATATCCCAAGTTACAAATTCTGTGCCCAGAGAGGTGTTTTTGTGCCTGGGTTTCAACACCACCACTAACTTTGACCTTGCTCTCTGTGATCAGCCAGTGACAACTGGCAGGGTAGGAATGGTGCAGCTCTGCTGATTTCAGATATGCCAAGGAAGTGACCTGTACATTTGACTCCCCTGCCACTGATAAAGGCCGTGGTGAAAGGGCAGGATCAGAATCTGAATGAAGATAAAATATTTTTAGGTCTAGAAGTAGGCTGAGAAGGAAAGCAGTGAGCCCGCAAGCTCTGCTTTGATCATTTAGCCTGTACAGATTTGTGACAAATTGTTTTTTCTGCATGAATCTGAACTGATACAGATTTACATGAGTAGTTAAAAAGTAATACCAATTGGGAAATAAAATCCCTAACAGCACCACAGAGCTGTTAGCAATAAACTTAAGAAGCAGTTAGATAGACAGAAGAATCCTTTACAATAGGAAAAAAATTAATAACAGAGAAAAAGAGAGGTTGGACACTTGTAAAGCTGGTTGTGGCAGGCTGAAAGCAGCGAATCCAAAAAGCCATTAGAAAAAAGACATGAAGAATCTTGTAGTAATATCCTGGGGAACATGCTTGCCTCAGATTCAGTGCCTTTAAGACCATGTTGTGTGTTCTGTGACTGTTGTTTAATGCCTAATCCTCCTGGAACAATTGGGACAGAACTTGTGTTGGGATCAGCCCAATGTCCTCAAGGAAATAAATCTGGGTTTGACATCAAATTACGTATTTTGTACCCAGGACATCTGAACTATTTTCCTAATCTGGTGTGTACAGAGACCTGCACCCAGTGATTCTTTTGATGTCAGAGCAAGGATAAGATAACAGTTTCTTCCCTCCAGCTTATTCTCATTTCAAGTGTGAGCTCCCTGTGCTCCCACCTCTCCTGTGGCACCTGCTCTGAGCCCTGCAGCATCAGAGCAGTCCCTCAGCCAGAGGGGTGCCCTCCACACAAACACCCCTCTGTTCACTGGAACTGGAACAATCCCAGTTTCTTCCCACTGAGCTGTTCCTCTGCTCTCCTGCTTTTGGGGACGCTGTTTGCAGACAGACTTGAGGAGGTGTACTGGTTAATGGAATGGATTTTGACATTAGTGCAAAATATAAGCCCTCAATATCAAATATTAAATATTAAATTATTCCTGATTAATTCTTTTATGGGCTTGGACTTGCAACTGATTTAATACTCCTGAATAATTACTTCTGTTATAACTGTGCCTTTGATTTTTAATTAACCATACAAAGTTTCTCATTCAAATCCAATATTACCTTTGCTAACAGTGTCAACTCTCTGTTTGGAGATTCTGCTCACACTGAACTGTATGCTGAGAAATTAAAATCTGTTTTCCACAATTGTGTGAGCAGATTCCATATGAGGCTTATTTATTCTACAAAATTATCCACAAAAATATTGTTTCTGGTATCCTTTCTGTTGACAGCACTGCTCCCTCCTGCCCTCAGCCCAGCTCACACAGAACCCCTGACAGCTTTGGGGAAGGGACCTCAAATCCACCCCCTGCCACTGTCCCAGGCTGCACAAAAAGTCAAAGCACCCCCTCTTCAAACTTGTGTGCCTTTACTCAACCTAAATTCTTCTTTACAGAGGTAATTAAGTGAATTTACTGCATTAAAATTCAATAAAAGGAAGCTGGGAATTGTCTGCTGAGCAATTGCAGTGATCCCTGAAATTCAGTCTGGGTATGAGTTTGGGTGTCACAGCTGAACCCTTCACATCACAATCTGGCCCTTGCTTTGAAAATGTCAGGGTTTCTACGTTAACTTCCCTGTAATTAGATTCACATTTCCCCATGGAGAGAGGTTTGTGTCAGTGTATCAGAGCTCTGGCAGCTCCACACACCTGGCAGTGCATGGCTTCATGCCAATGGTGGGCAAAGCTCCCCACAATCCAATGCCATGCTTTGTATTTCCATTAGCTAACATATTTACAGAGGTTACACTGAGAACACTGGGCACTGTCCTGTTTGATCTGTGATAAATGCAGCTGTGCAGAGCCAATCCCCCAGCTGCAGCCTCATCCCTGGGGTTTGTGGGAGCAGCTCCTTCACCTGGGAGCTTTTCCATCCTCACTGCTGAGCCCTCCACAGGAGCAGCCTCACCCTGAAGGGCTTTTTGCCCTCCTCACATTCAATGACTTTGGTTTCAGGGAGGACAGATCCAGACTTTAGTTACCCAAGGCACGTGCTGGCATTTTTCAGTCTGTTTTGCTGTTGGTGACCCCTGCCCTCTCAGAGAAGAGGTTCAGAACAGGTTTCAGGAACACACAGCAATTAGCAGGTGTGGAAGCAGAGGAAGGGAGCTGACCTCAGCACTGACTCCTGCTGCAGCCACACACACCCTGAGAGGGGCTGGAGAACAGCCCTGAACTCTGCCTGAGCTCCTCTGTGCTGAGCAAACATCAGAATCCTCCAGCCTGCAGGATGTAAAAATATAAATATATATGTGTGTGTATTAAAAACTAACTATGTGAGTGCTGCTGATTGTCAATTCTTACAAATGCTAAAAGATTTCTGAGAACCTACAAAGCTCTGGCAGAATTTCTAGGTATTTTAAAGCTTTCAACTATTTTCCATTAGGATTCTCAGAGGAGTTCAGGTGAGAATGAAAAGCTTTGCAGAGAAAGATGAAGAATGCAAACACAGGAATGATGTTTGGAGCTGCTGGCCCACCACCCCTGGCTGGCACCCCAAGGAACTGAGATCAGGGAGATCAGGCTGTGCCCTGACTCTGCCCAGCCACTGAGTTACATCCCAGAGAATGCAGCTTCTCCCACAGTTACAAGCAAGAAAATGGAGTCTAACAAAATAATTATGTTGTGCTTGAGGAAATATGGAAATGACCATGAGCTGCTGCATTTAACAGACCTTTTGAAATTCAATTATTTGTATTCAAATATGTGCAAAACCAATGATCATTTTTGGTTTTGATCAGCTCAGCCTGTTCTTTGGGGAAATTAATTTGCTGCTCTGGGTGTAAACAACTCTTTCAGAATGCTCACCATGAAGCAATGTTTGCCTCCTGCTCTCCTCAGCACCAAAGCAATTTTCAGAGCATTCCCATTGATAACACAAACAAAACAGATGAACCATTTCAGGAGCAGGACCACAAACTGCAATCAGAGAAGTGATACTTAAACCACAATTTAATGCACGTTCATCAGCAGCCACACGTGGGTGGTGCGAGGCAGGAGCAGATATTGATGATGGCTGGAGGCTGCAGGGGGACCCAGCACAGCTCCAAAGGTCTGCTCAGCCTCCCACCCCAGCCACAGCAAGTGCAGGGAGCAGGAGCTCATCTGCAATAAACTGATCCCATCCACCTCTAGTTAAATAACAGGGAAAAGCATCTGGAGTCTGCTGACCCTGGTGGGATCCTGCCAGAGCTCTGTGGCAGCTCCAGGGGCTGCACACCTGAGCTGCTGAGAGCACCCCGAGGATGGAGGGGATCAGACCCTGGGCTGTGACTCAGACAAGGTGTGACTCTGATACCTGGGCTGGGGACAGCAGAAGTGAGAGCCCAGCAGGGATGGAGGGGAGCCCTTTCCCTGCAGAAGCTGGAGCAGCACCAGAGCTCTGTGGCAGGGCTGTGCAGGAGGAGCACAGCAGAGCTTCCCTGAGGGACCCAGCCTGGCTGCCACAGCCCTGCCCCTGGGGCCTGCTGAGAGCCAGGAGCACTGATGGGGCAGCTGCAGTGGCTCAGCTTTGGCTCTGCTGAGTGCTGACCATCAGCCAGCAGGGGATGGAGATCCCTCAGCAGGATGCTCTAAAGCTGTACCTGGACAGGGCACCTGAGAACAGAGGTGTTCCCTCGAGGGCTCAGCACCACCCTGTGCCCACCTGCACAGCAGCTCCAGCTGCAGCCTCTGAGGGGGCTGCAGTTGGACCCTTGCAGGAAAAGGGGCCAGGCCATGTCCTGTCCATCTCTGGTCTCCAGAAAAGCTCGGAGTGGAATCAGAACTTCTGCTCCCTGTGTATCACAGAACTTCATTCCCTTCCTGGCTGGTCTCTCATGTCCACAATTATCAATATCAATATCCCCTGGAGCTGCCTGGGGATATGGAGAGCTGCCAGTGCTGGGGTCAGTGTGAACCCCAGGCAAAATGTGCACTGGCAGACCACAAACCCTGATTGTTGCCTTGTTACCATAGCTACACCTGACCCACAGGTGACACCTGAACTCTGCCCGCGGGCTCTAAGTAAGTGATGAAGAGCTGAAGAATCTCACAAAATGAAGTGACAGCGTTTGAAGAAGAAACGGTCAACCACACTCATGGGAAAATCTTAAAAATGTACGCTCACTCTATTAATTTCTATAAACAACTTGTTATCACCCTGCCCACACAGATCTGATGAGATTATTCTTGCCAGCTCTTGATCATGGTACAGTGCAAGTGCATATTGAGAAGTTGTGTCTTTGATCACAGGGAGCACAGCTATTGCAGATAATGCACACCCACTGATCTTACTCTGATTCTTGCTGGGAAATGAGCAGCTCTGAGACAGGCATCTCAAATCAGGAAACTTCCACCATCACAGGCTGAGCACAAAACAGGCACTAATCGATTTTAGATCTGACAAAATGATTAATACCAATACTTACACCCCCACATTTCCCCAGCTGTCAAAATATTCCAGCAACTCCAGCAGTTACAGATGTGCAGCTGCTGGGCCTGAACACAGAGTTCCAGGCACACTTCAGAGAGCAGTGCAGTGCTAATGCACACCAGGGGGGTTTAATTCAGTGTCCAAAGCTCCTCTTCAGAGAGGTGAGAGACGGATGAGCACAGCTTTACTTTGGGAGAACAAACAGTGGAACTCACTTCCCTGGTTTTCCCTGCCATGACACTGAAGCCCCAGGGATGTGTTTCAGTGACAAAACACCCCACATCTGCGTGGGGAACTTTTACAGCTGCTGGAGAAGGTGCTGAGGTTGGCAAAGGCTTTTTTCCTCTCTGTGTTGCACAGCTGAATTCAAGCAGGGCTCAGATGAGTCTGAGCCCAGCCAGTGTCTGTCACACAGTCCCCACTCTCCTTGAGGTGTGACATATGTCACTTCACTGCTGTCACACAGGGTTTCATGCTAGGCTGGACGTGGAAAAAGCAAAAGGGACTTTGTAATCATACATGTCATGACAGATTTATTCCTAGCATGGAGAGGATGCCCAGCCTCTGAAAGACAGACTCCAAACGTCATTGCTCAGAAAATGGACACACCTGGCTTATTCTGTGCTGGAAGGGTAGTCTGGTGTTGTTTTGGGGGTTTGTTTTAATTAAAGCTAAATAAAACCAAAGAATGTATCAGAAAATCATGAATCTTTTCACCTAATGTCACCCTTCCTCTAGATGTTCAAAATGTCTTTGACTTCTCCACACAAACTCTGCTCCTGGGTGTCTGGGTGTATCTCAGCCTCTGGGTTTAGAATTGTAACACTGCAAAAGCTGGGCAGGAGAAACTCCCTCCAGCCCCAGATAAATCAGCCAGGTGGCCCCAGTAATTCCAGAGGAGTTCTCCCTGTGCACTGGGGGATGCCAGTTCTGCATCCCAGGAGCTGGTACATCCTGCAGGGCTGCTATCCTGCACAGATCCCCCCCAGCACATCCTGCAGGGCAGACGTGGGTGCCATGAATCTGAAAAGCCAGCCTGTCAATCCAGAGCCCTGTGCTCATTTTCTTCAACAGCTTTCAAGGACATTTACCATAAATCTGTGAAAGGAGAGCTACTTACAGGTCTGGGATTTATAGAAAGTGCTGCCTATTTGTGCTCTGTCTTCTGTCAATAGCATTAAGATTTGCAGTTTGCAGTGAATTATCCAATGACCTAAATCCTAGCAAGCTATCAAAATCTGTTTCCCAGATAAAGGCGTGCTGAGTTTGATACATTTATCAGTGCCTGACACCCAGCACTGCTTACAAGCACGGCAATTCCTCAAGCCCTCCTCAGCAGCAGACAAAAGGGAGGTACAAATGAATTACAACCTATTCACTCCAACGGCTTCAAACAATTATCAGCCATTGGAAACAAAGCCACGCGATTCCTGCCTCCTGATCTCACACAGACTCCTGGCTGTAATGAGGCACTGCTTATTTACGTCATGTAAAGCATCCAAATCTTCTGCTGACAGCTCCAGGATGATTTATTGTTCTTCCATTATGCTAAATACTTGGGCTAGATCATGCCTCATTATCCAAAATAGAATCCATTGCCAGTCAGCTGGATGGGAACTGATGTGGGAGAGGCAGGGGGTTTGCTGAGTGTCACTACAGCTCTGCGGTGACAGGAGCCTCAGCGGCAGGGCTCCAGGATGTGACAGGGCCAATCCTGCCTGCACTCCTCTCCTGAGCACAGGGATCCTGCTGGAGCACCAGCGAGCCAACTGCGAGCTGGGAGCAACAGATGGAATTTTAGATTTCCACAGCTCCTTTCCAGCCCCAAGGGTTCCACAGCCCGGATGGCAGAGGGCATTTCCAGGGAAGTGTCCATGTGGAGGCAATGCAGGCACTGCTGAGCACAACAACACTCACAGCCTCTGGGAGTTCTGGGTGCAACCAAAGGCTTTCACACAGATCAAAGAGCAAAGCTCCAGGACATAAAAATATCCTTCTCATCCACCTCAGGGAAAGACTGTCCAGCAGCAGGAACAGGAACAGCTTTCACTGAAAAATCCTACACTGAGAATTTAAGTTTTTTAAAGAGCCTGTGAGAGATTTTGAACAGCTTTTGGAGCTTTCTAAACTCTGAAGTGTGCCTTAAGCCAGGTTTATGTTGCATAAACACTTGCTTTCAGATTTATTATTATTATGAAAGATACAACATGAGCATAATAAATGATTGTGGTATTAAAGCACATTTTACAGCATCATCTCGAGTGCTGCTCCCTTTAATGCTCTGCTTACACGGCATGGAGGGATTTGCTCTGAAGCTGTGTTAGGATGGAGGGACAGAACTCAGTGGTTTTCTCTTTGCTCTGAACAGTTCTGTGAAGAACACCCCCTGAGCTGTGACACACAGAGGTGTCAGGGCTGGCTGCTGCTCCTGGGAAGGGGCTGCAATTCCAGGCAATCTGCTAATGAAGCTCCTGGCTCTGCTTCCATTCCTCTGGCCTTTGGCTCCTGCCTGAACAGTGGGACAGAGCCAGGGCACAGACAGGGCTCAGCAAGTGGGTAAAGAGCTTCTGAACAGAGAAAGGTGTCCCTTATAGTGGGAAAGAAATTAATAAACTGGAGCCTGGCCTTTGGATCCAAGATTTCATCACCCCTCTGCTGGGGGGCTGAATTCCCTTGGGAGGGAGACCTGACCTTCCTGGGCATTCCAGGGATGAGGGAGGTGATGCTGAGGGTGACCTGCCCTTCCTGAGGAACCCCCAGGGATGAGGGAGGTGATGCTGAGGGTGACCTGCCCTTCCTGAGGAATCCCCAGGGATGAGGGAGGTGATGCTGAGGGTGACCTGCCCTTCCTGAGGAATCCCCAGGGATGAGGGAGGTGATGCTGAGGGTGACCTGGCCTGAACGGGAGGAGCTGAACCCAGCAGGTCCCTCTAGGTGAGAGCCAGGCAGGGCTGCCAGGTAGTGCAGGAATTCTGGTTTGTGTTCCAGCTGCAGAGTAAATGAGCTGTCTAAAACCACTGTGACCCTGCATGCTTACTGGGAAAAAAATTTAAAACTTCAGCTTGAAGGACTGTTTCAGAATAATTAAATCTTCTTGAAAGTGCTTGGCAGAATTTTGGTGTCCAAAGGTAATACATTTCTTTTGATTCTTAATGTCTCCTGGTTCTTGTTTTGGTTTTTTTTTTCCCTAATAGAAAATAAAACGCAGTTTTCTGAGAATACAATTCTGAAATGATGCAAGACACCCATGATGTGCACTAATAATCATACCCACCATCAGATAACACAGAGACTGAGGCCATACAGCTTTTGGAACAAATGAGTTTTGGCTCCTGGTTAGCCAATGTTGCTGCAGACTCCCAGCTCCCCTCTGCTCCTCCCCACAGTTCATCTACCTCTGATTGCTGTAATGTTCCCTACAGACAGACAAATTGTTTGGGTTAACTTTCAGCATTTACATTCGTTTTTCATTTGTGACTGTTTCAATTAGCAATGTCATCTATTTCTGAAAGCTTTTTACTTCTAAATAATTAGGGTTTACCCAAGAGGTTAGCACAAAAAAAGTATTTGAAATGCTAATCCAGCACCTCAGACAAAACCGTTCCAGCAAATTTAAAACCCTGTTGCTTCTAAAACAGATTGTAAACGCCAGCAGTGTCCACAGCATACTGATAACCCTGAGCAGCACCGAGGAGGGAGGAGATGGAAATGCTGACAGGGCTGGAATCAGCTGGGGCTGGGCACGGGGATTTCATGAGCACTGGGATTTCATGATTTCATGATGTCTGTAAGTCCTCTCCCTAAATTCAGGTGGGCTGGGCTGAGCCCTCCTGCCCAGATCAGGTCCTGGCCAGGGGAACGAGCCCCCTGAAGCTGCTGCTGAACATCACCTGCACCCAGGGCCTGGGAATTACAGACAGAAAGGGAATTTTCCTGTTCCCTTTGTCAGCCACTACAGCCTTGTCACCAACACACACATATACAAATATTTATATTTAATGCCAGAGCAATGGGATTTCTCATGGAACATACTTCTTTTTCTAACTACATTCAAATCCAGAAAAGAGGAAGGAATCTGTTGCTTTGGTGCAAGCCATGCCTGATCTCTGGATTTCGTGCTTTTTTTCTTTCCCACATTGATGCACTTGGACCTGACTCATAAAACACATGCTCAGCCTGCAGAGCTGGCAGCACTGCAAATGTGCAGAAATGAGGCAGCTGTGTCCAAGCTTCACTCTGGACCTGGTGCCTTCTGCCAAAATGCAATTCAAGAGCTGCACTCTCTGGCTCACTGGTGGCTCCTCACAGCTCCCAAAAAGCCCCACCATGAGCAGGTGCCACTTGGAAAGGCTGGGCTGGGAAGCAGATGGGGACACAGCAGTGCCTGGGCAGTTTCCCTGCTCCTGAAGCTGCAGGAAGTTTTCCTTGCACCCAGTGAAAGCAGCCAGGGAGATTTGCTGTCCTGCTCTGCACTGTTCCTGCAGAGCACAGGTTTGGTGCCTGCCTTGGAACAGGCAGAGAAGGGAAAGTTCATCAATAACAGCTGGTTTTTCATTCAGGATATATTTGTGATATTGGTTTTCTCACCCTAGAGACAGGTGATGGATGGATGGAGAACCACTCCTAAATTCAAACCATCCACATTCAGCAGAATCTGGAGCAAACTCTGCTTTGGGCACTAAACAGTGGCAAAGCCCCAAACTGCCTTTGCATTCCTGAGGTGGGTGCAGTGTGCAGAGCCAGCCCTGGGGCAGGTGGGCACTCAGGGCACTGCCTCGCTCTCCTCTGAGCTAAAACTGCTGAGCTCTTCACTCTGGGAACACCCAGCCTCTCCTACAGGCACGTTCTGCATGGAGAGGAGTGGATTCTGCTGGCATAACACAGAACTGTTGGAGTTTATCTCCCCCTGCACACCTGGCACGCCTCCATCACATCCCACTTATTTTTACAGAGTTGCACACAGAGGTTACTGCTATGAAAAAGTGCTCCCAGTGGAGAGCAAAGCAGAACTCCAATCACAGCACAGTCTCTCTTCATCACTGGGGTTATTATTGTTCCAATTCTGCAGGTGCTGAACGCCTGACCACGGGGGATGCATAAACACTGACAAAGAGAGCACAACACTTGACTTGCACACACATTGAAGAGTCAGGAGCTGCTTCTGCTACCAGAATTGGGCACCAAGGAGCCACTCTGGAAAGGAGGGAGATCTCAGAGGTCTGCAGGGCCACTCTGGTTTGGGATTGGGCTCTTGGGGTGGGCTCAGCAGGGGTAGTGATGCCTCAGGTTTTCTCTTCCCTGTGTCTCAGGCTCTGTGGTGCCCAGGGGTGCAGCTCTGAGCTCACATTCAGCTCTGCACAGAGCAGGGACACACAACAAATCCTGTCCCTGCTGCACACCAAAGACAATGACACAAGTTCTCAGGCCCAAAAGCACAAACAAGGGGGAGCTGAGGGGAGAAAACAAGGATGGGACTTCATCACCTGAGGCTGGAATGGGATAATTAAACCCCAATGTGCAAATGGACCTAAACTTATAAAAGTGTGAGACCTCATGACCAGGGGCCATTTTGTGCCAGTTTTGGGTCCATTTTGTGCCTATTTTGGATCCCCCTTGGGTGCAGCCCTGGCCAGGCTCTTGTCCTGCCCAAGGTGTATCCTAAAGGCCATTTAATAAATCTCTGCTTTATTCTCCAGCTCTGTCCATCTCTGCTCCAGCTCAGCCAGCACAGTAATTGCTATAAGGAAATCTCTGACACAGATTCAGGAGAGATGAACTCTGGATTTACACCACAGAACTTCCCAGAGCAGGGAATGAGCCTGATCCAAACAAAAAGGAGGCAGAGAAGTGGTGAGGGGCCCAGAGAGGACTTACAGGCAGGAGCTGCAGGATTAGAGTGGGCAAAGGAAAACACAAATTCATGTGGAGAAATGTTCCCTGGCAAAGAGCTGAGTGTAAAACCCCAGTGAGAGCACAACCCTCCCAGCTGTGTCACCCAGGGCAGCAGGGACCAGGCATTTAAAAACACACAGAACAGAAAAATCCTCTGAAGGCTCTGACCCACTGCCTGTTTGTGAAGTGGATTTTCCTCACAGGCTTCTCAGCCACTGCAATAAACCCCAGAGTGTGTTAATGAACATTGTGCAGCTGTGCTGGGGACATTCCTCAGGCCTGAGCACGTCCCCACACCTGCCCAGCTGTGCCTGGTGGGAGCAAAGCCCTCCCAGGAAGGTTTTGTGGCTGTTCCTGTGGGAGAGGATGCAAACCTTGCTGGGCTCAGGTTCTGCTGTTTGCTCCCTGCCCCTCCCACCCAGGCACACCCCATTTATCAGGCACCCCCAAATGCAGGACTCCACACAGGGCACAGCACAGGGATCTGCTGTCCTCTGATCATTTCATTGCATTGCAAGTTAACTACATTAATGTATCTTGAATTAATTTTCTTGGTGTTAAAGTGCAAACTGGGCTAATAAAAGTGACACATTGACTTTTTCCAGGGAATGATGTTCAGCTTACGCAGAATGGCAGCATAAATGAAAATTAGCCTCAAGACAATGTTAATTACATTTTATCCATTAGTGGGAGGGTAATTGAACCACTCATTTTCACTGCAAAGAAAACCCTTCTGGCTCCATAAAGAGAAACTATGTGTTTAATGTGCAAATTAAAGTCTAACAATGGAAAAATTCACACCAGAAAGAAACCCAAAATGCAGGTAATGTATATCTGTATTATATTGCAATGACCATCTTGGACATAATCTGTGTCATTGCCCCCTTGCTGAGCTGAGAGAGACCTCACAATGTGTGACAGAATGCAGTTATCTGGAGAATCAGCCAGGAATTACTGACAGGAACATGGAATACCCTGATTTAACCAAGAAAACACCAGACATGCTGCTGACAGTGCTATTAGAACTAACACTGCTCATCAATAACACTTGCAGAAAATGGTCCTGGCTGATTTGAGAATCTCCCCCCTCGTTTCTATTAGATCTGTACATGGCTGGGAAAATGGCATTTGCTGAGGCAGGAAATCCCCCCAGACACCTGAAGGCATCTGGGCAGTGCCTGGAGATCAGGGAGCACACTCGTCCTCAGGACCTGCAGCAGCAAGTGCTCTGACACCTGCCAGCTGCTGCACTCATAACCTGAGCTCTGAGAAACACAGGAGGCATTCATGAAAGTTCTGGTTTGTTCTCTGGGCTGCTGGAAACACCCTGCTGTTTATTATTACCTATTATTATCTATTATTATCTATCCATACCCTACTGCCTTTGGACCCTCCATGGCTAAACAGCAAGAGTTTCAGTTCTGGATGTTCAGCTGTTACAGAAAATCCTTATTCCCCTTACCCACAGGCTCTAACTCCTTTCTGATGCAGGTTATCTGCCCTGGACTCCCCTGAGATGAGCCATTCCTGTCTGGGGTTTCCTACCAGGAGACCTGTGCAGGAGCAGTGACATTGGCTGATGTGTCTGGAGCAGAGCTGCAGATAACAGCTGACAGATAACCTGAGCTCAGTGCAGTTTGTCAGGCTGGGCTCTGTGTGCCAGGGATCAAAGCACACCCAGGATCCAGGATCTCAGTGTCAGGCAAACAGCACAGCACAATGGTCCTGACCCCAGGGACACCCCAGGCACAGCCTGGGCCAGGATCTGTGTGCTGGGAGGGCAGATCTGAGCTGAGCAGTTGTTCAGGAGGCTGATACCAGCTGGTCATCCCCCCCTCCTGCCTCTGAGGGCAGGAAATCAGGGAATGCACCCAGAGCTGGGCTGCTGAAAGCTGCTCCTGCACAAATGCCCCAGGGAAATGCCACCAGCACCAACCCATCCTTTCCATCAGCCACATCACGTGTGGGTGGAACAAGACTGAGGTGCAGGTAACACCATGGATTATCTGCCCACTGGGCTCAGTGGAATCCAGATCAGACCCTCCTGACCCCAGGAGCAGCATCTGGGCAGAGTCACACTGAATTCAGAACTCCTGCTCCTACAAAGGCCAAAAATACATTCCCTTATTCAAAAATAATAATTTAAAAATCAACCTTTATCACAATATTACCACGAGCATTGAAAGGGATTATCTTATTACAAAAATGAAATTACTTAAATTTACCCTCATTATTGTTTCCCAGGGAAAAAAAAGAGGCTTTTTTTATTTCATTGTGGATGAAGCTGCTATTTGCATTTAAATGAAGACATCTGAAGAAGAGCAGCTAGAAAGTTAGGGGTTTTTTTTTCTTTTAGAATGAGATTTCATTTCAGTATTCTATAATGCAAACCCAACTCCACTTTCTGCTTCATTAAATAGTCTGTCACAAGCTGCTTTCCAAAAAACTGTCATGGAGAGTGAGATACTCTGATTATTCCCAGCTGAGGCTTTGTAATGATGGCACCAATGCAGTGCAGGTATCCCTGAACACCTGACCTGAGCAAACAAATGAGGCATTCCCATCCTTCCTGCACACCCTGGATCTTTGTTTTGATTGACTTATCAGAATTGACACACTTAAAAAATCTTCTTTCTTAAAGCTCTGATAGAAACAGGCTTGTATCAATGAACCTCAGACAGCTCAGAAGCTGTTCCAGCTCTGAGGAGCAGCTGGACACAAATAAATACCCAGCCCATGCTGCAGATACCAGGAGGGCAAACAGGCAGAACAGCACTGCCAGATGGGCAAATTGCCATTTTCCCAAAGGGGAGAGGGGATTCCATGGAATGGGGGTTCCCTCCTCAGTAATCCCACACCCAGGGCTCTCAGCTGGCTCCAGGTGTGGGGGAAAGGAGCTGCTTTTTCCCCTTGCAGCCACATTGGCACAGCCCTTGGTGTTTGTGCAGGGTCTGTGCCCTCAGGCACTGCAGGGGGACAATTCCCATCCTGCCTGCAGGGAGGGAGCTTTGGAGAGCCCTGGAGAGCAGGGGGACAATTCCCATCCTGCCTGCAGGGAGGGAGCTTTGGAGAGCCCTGGAGAGCAGGGGGACAATTCCCATCCTGCCTGGGCTCAGCCCTGTCCTGCCCCTCAAATCCTCTGCACACAAATGCAGCCCTTTAGTGACACCCCACAGGGGTTGCTGGAGGATCCTCACCCCAAAATGCTGATCCCAGATAATCCACTGCCAGTGCTGACTGCAAATACCTGACAACATAACTACAGCTGATCACAGAAAGTATAGAAATTATTATAGAAATTATTATAGAGATTACATGTGCAGCAGGATGTGCTCTGCAACTGAAAACACACGTGGCAATCCACATTTTTAAGAAAATAAGAAGAAATAATCTACAAATCAATAGCAATATCCACAAGCTGAACCATTCAGCTTGCAGTAAAACTCAATCCCCTGTGAGTGTCAAAGCCACACTGAACAGAAAATCTGCATTTAAACCAGCAGTGCACCAGCCCTGCCTCTGGTGAACAACTACACACAGAGCTACCAAGATGTAACTCATCTGTGGAGAGATGGATGAGCTTGTTTTTATTCCCTTTTCTCTAAATAAACTGGATTTAACTAATGGGTGACAAATGCCTTCTGTGCTTGGCCCTCCCTTTCCCCTCCTCAGGCTCCCTTTCCCCTTTAGATGTGACTCAGAAGGAAATGTTTCCCAAGCCAAGGCTGCAGTAAAGGTTTTGTGCTTTGCAGACATCCAGGAAAATATGAAATCCTGCTGCTTTAGTCCTAGAAATAGTAATTAAACCAGCAAATACACAGACACCTTCCAGCTCAGTTCATGTTTCCCTATGGAAGGCCTCTAGCAAGAAACAACATAAAGGATTTTTCTGACATGAAGAAAAACAACCAACTTCAATCCTTTCAAATAGTTTTGAAGATCACCTGATGATCTTTTCATACACTTCTACACTGCTACCCAGGGCAGGAGTAGGGCATCAATCTCCTCACATGAACACTCCTGAGCCAGGGATGGTTCTGTCTCAAGTGGTTCCAGAATGGAGCTGCTGATGTGCCTGAGTCTGCTCAGGAAGAACCAGTCAATAAAGCCTGTGACTCACAGCTCTTCTGCTCATACCTTTATTAATAAGCTTATTTTCATCTCTTTCCAGTGAATTCTGAAAATCAATCCCTTTGTCAAATGCCTTGTGAACAGCTCACACGAGGGCAGCTGCAGGGAATGTCTGCAGTCACCAAGAACTGGAGTCACAGTCCTGTGCTCCTCCTCTGCCATAAATTATTCCATTTGCTCAATGGTGAGGGCTTCTCCAACAAATATAAACCATTTATGCAAGCAAGGTGTGAAAGGTTCACTCTGCCTTTCCCTCCCAGAGAATGGATGTGGAGAGAGAATCAGACAGAAAAAGAAACAGCAAAACAAAAGCTGCTCTTGGGCCGCAGAGAGACCAGTGTTTCCTTAAATAAAACCAATCAGAGCCCATTAGGAGAGTTCTGTCTCACTGCCTCCAGGGCCACGGTGACAGGTGAAATGCTCACTTCAGTGCAGCTGGACTAACACGTGTTTGCCACAGGGCTCTGCACAGGCTGACATTTGAAGTTGTTTGTCAGGTGCCTGCAGTGAAACATCAAACTGCAGCCCAAAGCAAAGCTGCAGGGGTAAAAATGGGTGTGGGGGTCAGCAGCCTCTTCTCACCAAGGTCCAGATGTTCCCCAGAAATCACTGACACCCAACAAGCAAACAGGACAGATTTTGGAAGTGGTTTTTGGTGCTGGCAGGAAGGAGGAATGTGGAGCCACAGTGGCAGGGGCTTTGAGGGAAGGGTGAGCAGCCCCAGGCTGGGATCTCCTGCACAGGTAGGGAGTAATTTAACACTGGACTGTCAGTACCTCTGAGCACTTCTGCAATGCTTCTCAGCGTTAAGACTTTTAAGAACAGCAAATAAGTGAAATGCTGTCTTTGAGCTCTTTGCCCATGAAGCAACTCTTGTTTGAATCCAGTTAAGACCAAAAAGAAGGAAGAGAGGAGATAAGAGTGCACTGGCAGGTATTTCTAAATGTCACTGTGCTACCAGAACTCACTGCAGCTGCTGTTCCATGCCCACCTCCTGTCCCTCCCACACCCTGTGTCCTCTCTGTGCACCAGTCAGCACCACTAAAGCAGTGTCACAAACACACACACACTGTTTGTGGTGGGAGCAGTGACCCCTGAGAGGCCGTGCCTGGGCATCCTTTGCTGCGTCAGGGACTCTGCAAAGCAGACACGAGTTACCTTCACAGGTGTGGGGCAAAGAGGGATGAAATCCCAGCCAGGGCAAGGCTGGATGAGCTTCCCAGCAGAGGGCAGTGGGAGGACAGGTATGAAGGGAAGACAATTAGTGTGATCAGTTTATCAGAGCATCCACATTCTTCTCCCATGTTCAGCTTTTTGTGAGATTTCTGCGGGAGGAACTCAAACTGCTTGGCAAAGGTTGTTTGAGTGAAGCCTGCACTGCTTCAGGAGAGAGGCAGCAGCTCCCCATGGATGGACAGAAGGGTCAGCTGGGTTTAAACCCCTCTGCTGTGCCAGGATCACTCAGGATTCTGAAAGCCAGTGCCAGAGGAGGAATGCCAAGGCCCTTCTGCCTCTGTAGATGTTCCCAAGATGTGTTTCCATGTCATGGTTTCAGTTATGCAATTCCTGCCATGGTTTAAGTTATGTAATTGGCCTTGTCCAGAACCTGTGATCACCAAACTGCCAGGTGCTTTCTCAGGGACAGCAAATGCTTTTTTTCCACCATTAAACCCCTCTTGCACTCTGGGCTTTAAATGTCACAGCATTGGTGTGACTACATATAAATTCCCTGGGTGTTTGAAGAATAAATGTGTTGTTGCTTTCCCTAAGACTGCCCAGAGTGGGGATGGGGATGCAGAGCTGCAGCCAGACCTGCAGCCAGACCCGCAGCCAGACCTGCTCAGAGCATGCAAAGCCACCCCAAGGTCCCAGCACAGCTCCAGCACAGAGCCGTGGCTGTGTCTGTGCTGCCACCCTCCTTTCAGTGTCCCAGCTGCCTCCTCAGCTTGGGGCAGCTCAGGGATGTACCTGGTTCATCTACAGACACCTGCAGACATTTACCCCAGTGTGGTTTCTCTGCCAGCCTGGCTCCCTGCTCAGGCTGCTTTCCCCACAAGATTCCTGTTTGCTGCCTGCTTCCAGCAGCACCAGCTCTGGCAATTCACATCTGCTCAAACAAGTTCTTGCAGGAAGGAGAACCAAGCCCTTATTAAAAGTCACTGAAGTTCCAAGTGCCTCCTTGCTGGCCACTCCAGAAAGCAACAACAAATCCTCTAAGTGTGGAAAGGACAGGAACAGGAACCAAGGACAGGAGCAGAGCAGCAGCTGCTCACCCAAAGGAGAGCTGTGCTTTCCTGGGTGCCAGCTGCAGTGCAGATCTGTTCTCTGCTGCTCCTGTTCAGGACAAAATTAGATGTATACTTTTACATATTTTTACATATGTTCAGCTTTTTTCCTCTCTGTTTTCAGTGTTGAAATGCTTTGTTTTCCCCCTCATGTCTAAGCTTTGCACTGTTTTCAGTGGTTCCTGTTCTCACTTTATCAGCACAGAGCCACATCCACACATTAGATTGTACCCAGTCCTGACAAGGAAAATTAACTCCATTTTCTGACATCTTCTTAAGATCAAAGGGAAAATACAGATGTGAAAACAACACACCTTCATTCCACTGAAACAAGGAGAATTATTTTTAAATTCAAAGCTGCTTTGCCTCACAAATATTACAAGCAGAAGTTGGAATTGTTACCCTGAGTTACAATGGAAGTCTCATCACTATAATGCACTGCCTTTCTTTATGGAACTGTGTAGATTCCATAATTCTACACAACTTAACAATTACTGGCTTTTACAGCCAGTTGGAACATCTGAAAGTCCACAAGTTATTTGCAAATTGCCAGGACTGATTTCCAGGCCAGGTATGGAGTGATTCAAATATTGATGTTCCCTCTGTTTGGAGCTGATGGGTTTGGGAAACAGAAATTTAGCCCTGCAGGAAAAGTGCCTTTGAACTGTAACTGCTGTGTCTCCAGGGGAGCCATTCTGCACAATCCCACCCCAGGGTAGTGATTCTGTTATTTTGTGATAGAACCAGTAAGTGGTATGAAAAAGAACCAGACTTTTTAAATTTAACATTTACATTTCTTATATGCCTATAATTTAGTCTCTTTAAATGTCAAGCTTCTTCAAATGAGCACTTTCCACATTTTGGTGTTGGGTTTTTTTTGTATTCCCCTCACAATTAGAAATGACATCAGTGATTATAAAACAACATGAGGTATTCCAAACCCTCAGCTGCACAGATTTCCTGCTTTACTTCTCCCCCATCCTTTCTCTGAAGGTCACAACAGAAGTGAGACAGATGAGCTGCTACCAAATCTCCTTTCTCTGCATTCAGGGGACATTAAATCCTGAGCTCTCCACTCTGGGTGCTCTGGTCCATGTGTTTGGGCACCCAGAAACACCCAGAGCACCCACTGAGCTCCTCCTGGGCACAGGGGAGGTGCTGAGGGACAGCCATGGCTCCAACACCCACAGGAATGGCAGCTCTGCTTCATCCCTGCCTGCCTAAGCACCTTCATCATCATCATCTTCATCATCATCATCCCTGCCTGCCTCACCACCTGGGGCCCTGGCCCTGCTCACCCTCTGGGACCCTGAACCTCAGAGGTGACACCCAAGAGCTGCCATTCCTGCAGGTGCTGGCCACCCTTCAGTCCCTGTCCCTGTCCTCTGGCTGCCACCCTGCCTCTGAGCACACCTCACACAGGAGAAGGAATTCTCACCACCCCTGGCTGGGAGAAGGATGGGAAAGGCAGGGAATCATTCTCTTAACTGACTAACTCTTCTTACTACTTGTAATCTAGAGGAAATCTAATTAATTCTACATGAAGAACCACTATTCTGTGGTGAAGTGTAATTCCTGATCTCTGGGGCTTCAGCTTACCAGTTGTCAAATTATCCAATTACACACTTGTTAAAATCCATTTTGGGGAGATTTTCATGGCTCGTAAATAAATAATGTCAGAATCTGAAATCCCCAGGAGACACACAGAGCTGCCCAGAGGGATGAGGATCCCCATCCCTGGGACACACAGAGCTCCCCAGGGGGATGAGGATCCCCATCCCTGGGACACACAGAGCTGCCCAGGGGGATGAGGATCCCCATCCCTGGGGCACACAGAGCTGCCCAGAGGATCCCCATCCCTGGGGCACACAGAGCTGCCCAGAGGGGATGAGGATCCCCATCCCTGGGGCTGTGCACACACCCAGGGTGTCTCAGAGCACAGCTGGGGCTGGAGCTGCTCTCCCACAGGGAGGGGCACAGGGACACCTCAGGGAGTACCTGCAGGAAGGAAATGTTCTCCAGCCCAAATATGTTTACAATATTTGCTGCACTGTGTGCTGTGTTAGGAAATGCTGGGACTGAAACCAGACATGAAACAAGAGAGGAACAGAAGGCACTAATCTGCTTTTTATAAACCCAATCTGACTGTGTTTCAATAAAAGTAAATAAGCACCNCCCATCCCTGGGGCACACAGAGCTCCCCAGGAGGATGAGGATCCCCATCCCTGGGGCTGTGCACACACCCAGGGTGTCTCAGAGCACAGCTGGGGCTGGCCCTTCTCCCACAGGAGGGGCACAGGGATACCTCAGGGAGTACCTGCAGGAAGGAAATGTTCCCCAGCCCATGTAAATTCTGGATCCTCAGGTGCCAAACCTGAGCCAAGACACAAACTTTCTGTGATCTCCTTTATTTCAGTGAAAGCAATCCAGTGTTACAGAGCAGTTTGCAATATTTGCTGCACTGTGTGCTGTGTTAGGAAATGCTGGGACTGAAACCAGACATGAAACAAGAGAGGAACAGAAGGCACTAATCTGCTTTTTATAAACCCAATCTGACTGTGTTTCAATAAAAGTAAATAAGCACCATCCCTGGTTTGGCTTTTTTTCAATAACAGCAAAAAAATCCTTTTGAAATTTCCTTAATATCGAGTCTGATTATCATAAAGATATGAAGGTGTTGGAAAACCAATCCAAATTAGGTGGCACAGTATTCCCAGTGAAAACTGGTCATTCTGGGAACAAGTGTGAGACTTCTCAGGACATCCTGACTTGAAAATCACTCAGGGCACTTTTCTTTTGTACTGAGGTCCCTTTCAGCTGGCTGAAATTGGCTCCACAAAAATTATCAAATTACCAAATAAGTACAAGACCATCATTCTGAAAACTCTGTTCATCACCGAATTATTTCTGTTTTAAACTCAAAACATTTGTAAAAACAGTGGTTTTACAGCAGTGTGAAAACAGGCCAGGAGTTCTAAATCTTGTGTCCCTTGTCACAAAGGAGGGAGAAGTTCTGGTGAAAGCTGCTCTAAATTCAGACCTGCTGTGTTTCCCTGCTCCTTCTACATCTCACAGCTCCAGAGCAACACAAAGACTGTCAGGGTGAAGGATTGGGCTTGTCTCAAACCCAGTTCAACCCCACAAGTCTAATCCAAGAGAACACGTGTAGCTCACTCTTCAGAAACAACAGCAGCTCTCACACAAACCCATTTTTCTTGGGCTTTAATTCCCTAAGACAAATACCCTGGTGCTTGTTGCTGCTCCTCTGGGGATTCCAGCTTCCCACGTTGCACATCAGGCTGTGGCTGTCAGCAGCTGTGCCTGCAGGGCAGCTCCAACCCCATCACTCACTGCCTCACACAGAACCAGGGTGTTCCAGCTGATCCCAGCCTCACTGCAGCCCCAGCCCCATCACTCACTGCCCCTCACAGAGCCAGGGCCATCAGTCAGCCCCATCCCTCACTGCCCCTCTCACACAGAACCAGGGTGTTCCAGGTGATCACAGCCTCAGGCAGCCCCAGCCCCATCACTCACTGCCTCACACAAAGCCAGGGGCATCAGTCAGCCCCATCACTCACTGCCCCTCTCNACTGCCCCTTCTCTCACAGAGCAGCTCCAGGGCACAAACACCTCACAGCAATGGCAAGAGACATTTTCTGCACTCTGACATCACCTGGGATGTCCATCCTCCTGAGCTGACTCAAAGTCAGGACTGCTGGGGGCTCAGACATCACTGGGAGAAAGGCAAGTCTGCTTTAGGGAAGGAGATTTTACATCCTTGACCTGTCTAATTTCAGGAAGCAATACGATAAATTTCTGAAAAGAAAATGGTTGCTGGCAATATCACAATGATCCAAAGGTTCCTCCCTTCCTCAGGAGTAGGTTTCATCTGTGATTCACTAATCATTTTGATTTAAAAAGGCTCCTTTTCAGCACTGGGTAACATTTTAATTAAATATTTGAAAACTTGCCGAATACTGTAATTGCAATTTAAAAGCTATGAATTAGGAAGGTAAAAGCTTTTATCTACTCTCCAGACATCTCTTTCTTTTTCATAAAGCTGTCAGAGGAGTCTTTAGGAATATTCCCTCACTGAATGTGAGTAGGACAGAGGTTCTGGCTGATGAGATCCTGCACTCCTCAGCTGCCAGGCAGAGCTCAGGCAGCCCCAGCCAGAAGCTGATCCCCTGGAATCATCTGCATCATCTGTCCCTCTGCATCCCCCACAAGGGGAGAGGTACCCTCAGGAAAGCCCAGATTTGACCCCAGAGCACCCTGACTGTCAGCTCAGAGGGAGCATGGGGAGAGGAGGCTGCCACAGCCCCCAGCAGCCCATTCCAGCAGCTCACTAATTGTATTATATTATATTGTATTACGTTATGTTACATTACATTATATTATATTATGCTCTAGTATTAACTTGCTGATTTGGAAATCCAAAAGATGCATGTGGACAACAATTTACCAAAAACTGAAGGTTGTGAACGTTCAACCTTCCCAAGAAATTCCTGAAGGGACACTGAGCATCCTGCTCACACTCTTCCCCTGTATTTCAGGAGAAATTAAAGTGAACATTGTTTTCATTCTGCTCCTTTCTAAATGGAAGAGGAGATTTTTTTTAATTTAAAATTTGCAAATTACAAGCAGGCTTAGCGAGGACCACAGGGAAAAGTGAAGTATCAAACTAATCAAAGTTGGAAAGGGCTGCACCTGAATCATCATTTCCTCAGCACAAAGTGAAGCCTGACAGAGATCTGGAGCTTTGCAGTGCCCTGGGGCTCCTTCCCTGGCACTGCAGGCAATGCAGAGCAGGTTAAATATTCCCAGAGTGCCAGGGATGCAGGGACTGCTGCCATTTATCTCTGCTCCTCCCCTCCCCAGCATCCCCACACCTGTTGCCTTGCAAATGCCATCTCCTGGTGCCTTGATGGGCTGAGTGTGACCTTTGAGCACACACAATTCTGTGCTGCTTTTCTTCAGCTTTAATGGAAATTAAGAGTGAGCTGATTTGTGGCCAGTGCCAGCAGAATCTATTTTTGTTCTCAGGAGCTGAATTTTGCCACTCCATCAGTTGATAATAAAGCAGTCAGGGATCGTGGGCACACGTGGGGAGAGCTGGGGGTTTCTGGAAGCACTGGGGATGAAACCTTTCCTCTTTTCAGTGATGGATGGAGGGAACAGAACCCCCAACATGTCAGAGATGTCAGCCTGATCATTGCACAGCCTAACCCAGAGCCAGAGGGGCTGCAGTGCCATGCGGGCTGCAGCTGATGGCCCAGCACAGAACATTCTGTGTTTTGGGAAAGCCTCTCCCCTCCCAGCACAGCAGCACAGACCTCCCAGTGCTCAGCTGGAGGTGACACAGCCCTCGTTCACCACCACGAGAGCAAAACCTGGCTCTGGTGAAATAAAGAATCCCAACATGTGAGTGCTTTGGGAGCTGGTGAATATAAATAACAACAGCCAGTTGTGTGAGTGTGAGAGTGCAGGGAACACCTTCAGCCATGGTGTAATTACCTGGCTATCACCTGGCAAACATCCAGTTACATTGCTTTAAATGCTCTCAGATTGAATTTTGTTTTGCTTTGGGCACTAAATAATAATGTGTCAATATTTTCTAACAGGGTGGCTGAGAACAGAAACAGGCACAGCCAGACCTCACACAAGGTGCTTCATCCCTAACAACCACGAGGTGTGAAAGGGAGAGAAGAGGAAATGCACAGGTTTGTGATTGTGCTGGAAACCCGGGTATCCAAGAGGCATTTGTTAGGTAAGGACAAGGCTGAAGGACCAGACAATGTTCCAGTGCTGCACTTTCCACTGTGACCATGGGGCAGCCCACGGAATGCATTTCTGCACAACAGACACTGGCCACACACTGCATTCTGTGCTCCCCAGCTAATTACAATTAATCAGGGTTCATGCCATTCCTTTAATTTCTTTCCCCACTCTCAAATGGGTACAGAGTCAGAATTCCAGATCTGGCAAACCTCAGGAGGTGCAGAGCAGTGTGAGAGCACTCTGGGCTCAGGTCAGAGATGAGCTGGGTGTCCAAGCACACCTGTGAGTTCTGAGCCATGAAATGCTGGGAGCTCAGCTGCTGCCCCCAAAATCAGCCAAAGAACTGGCCAGGATCTGTCCCTCAGGGTGTTCCCCTCTGTCCCTCCCTCCCCTCTCAGCTGCTGCTCTGCCCCTGTCACACCCTGGGGCTGGAGAGCAACCCCAAAAACCTGCAGAGAGCCAAAGAATTCCTTACCATGGCCAGAGGCACCACTGCCACCAGCTCCTTGTGGCTGACGTAGATCTTGGAGATGGCCAGGTCAGACGTGGTGTCCCCAGGATACTCCAGCTGCCAGGTGATGAGCTGGGCCTCAGCTGGCTCACTCAGGGCTTCAATCTCAAAGTCAATCTGCATGATTTCAGAGGCAGGACCCTCGGCACTGCAGCACAGAAAGGCAGAGAAACGCTCACTCACACCACTGATAAGCCAGGAACATAATTGCTTTTAGAGAGATAAAACCTTGGATTGAGGCTCCTCCAAAGAGAGGATTTGCTGGGATGATGGATTTAATGAGGAATTAATCATTTGCACTTGTTCCAGGGTATTTCCCAGCAATTCCAGGGGCTCAGGAACACCTTGTGACATGGATCACTGTGCACTGCTCCCTTCCATGGGGGAGAAACACACATCAAAACCAGATCAAAACCAGATCAAAGACAAACAGAGGTGAAACCACAGCCCAAACTGACTGCAGGCCCTGCCTTTAAGGAGCACTTTGTATCTCCTCCCTGGCAAAGCAGCACAAGCACAAATCCAAAGGGAATCACTCCTTGGAAGGGGAAACCACTGCACAAAAAGTATTTTGTGTTTCTTTAAAGGGCATGGAAGGAAGATCAGAGCTTGGGATGGGGTCCATGAACAAGGGCAGCAGGGAGCAGAGGACTGGAAAACTCAGAGTTGATTTTTGGCCTCACTGCTGCCTTGCAGTGAATGTCAGTAGGAAGCTCCTTTTGTCCTTTGCTGCAGCAGCAATTACAGAGAATGGAGCTGGTTGTGACAGTCACAGAACCAGGTTGTTTCGTGTCCTGCCAGGACCCTGGGGTGGAAGGAGAGCAGAGCCTTGCTGGGTGTGATTTTGGGGCAGCTGCCCAAAGCCAGGCTGGATTCATGAGCTGCCCTTCCTGGGGCTCCACGTTGGTGTCACAGCACCCAGAAATGCAGAGAGGAGGGACTGGAGAGGGGATTGAGGCAATTCCTGTAAGGTTTGTTCTAAAAGCAGCCACTGCATGGGAAGGCAGGGCAGGTGCCATTGTGTGTCCTGGCCAGGTGAGCTCCGAGGGAGAGACAAGGAAAGATTCCATTTCCTGGGGAGCTGTAGGGAATGTGGAATTTGTGAGTACAGATCCAGGGGACACTGAGAATGTTTTACTGCTGAACATTCAGTGTTTGTGTGGAGGGGAAAGGAAAGAGCAGCATTTTTCTGTGGGATCACCCTCAAGGAGAGGGAGCCTTGCACAGCACTGAAGGGTCACTGAGGCCATTTCTGCTGGGGACTGCAGCTGGGAAAAAAGGGAACATTTCAGCAAGTGATGAGAGAATCCCAACAGGCACCCAGAGCCCAGCAGGGTCCCCAGCTGATGTGGGAAAAGAGCTAAAACTGAGAATACACTGGTATGGAGGCCAGTTCTGACAACAGCCCCAGTCTGGGACTCTCCCTGAGACCCTCAGGGATTTCCACTGTGCTGATGAATTCAGAGCTTTACCCAGTGCTGCTTGGGGAAGAGGCTGATCTGATTATCTTTAAGGTTTGTATTTCAGTGGCTGCACCGTGTCCTTTCTCTCCTGGATGAATTTAAAGGGAGCCTCTCTGTTTCCAAAATGGAACACATTGTGTTCAATTTCTCCTTGCTCCAGGTCATGAAAAAAGAGCAGGGTTTCTAAAGGAGCTGTGAATGCAGGATGGTTTCATGCTGACCTAGGTGGGATCAGAGCTGCTTTCTGCAGCTGTGCCTATTGAATCTCAGTTCCCTTAATTGTGTGAGCAGGAGCAGGCAGGGCATTGCTGTAAATGGCTGGCACAGAGCCTGGCCTGTTCTACCCCTGTTCCTGTGCTTACAGAGCCAACTGAGTCTGCACACAATGAACCTCGGGGCTGGGACCCTGCTCAGGTGCCCCTGGGCACTGCTGCTGCTGTCACAGGGACAGGGGGCACTGGGGGCACAGTGCCAAACCCTGGAGCCACCAAAACGCTCCCAAAAATAGGCAAAACCCCAAAATCCCTTATTCTGTTCCACCTCCCCAGCACATCTCCTGCAGGGCAGCACCAGGAGCTGAACCCTGAAATCTCCTGCAGGGCAAGAGGGGCCCCAGCAGAGTCAGAAAAGGAAAGAATAACAGGAATATCTTCCAGGGATGATGGGAGAACGTCCCAGCACCAGAGAAGGTGCAGCAGCACAGCTGAGCCCAGCAGGCCTGCAGGGGGTGTGAAAACCATTACTCCCATCTCACAGGAGAGAAAATTAAACTGAAAATCACTTTCCCTCAAAGAGAGGGGATGAGATGATTTATGCACCACTAAGTGGGAAAAGGTGGCATTTCAGAGGGAAGGTAATTTTTGGGGTAGAGTAAGGTCACGTGTTGTCACACAGACAAAAACACCGAGTTCCTTCCCTGTGTGGGAGGAAACATCAACCCACAGCAGGGGTGGGATAAATGCCTAAAAACCAAAGCACTGCCATGTTCTAGCAAAGCTCTGGATTTTTTTTATTTTTTTAATATTTCATTTCTGATATAGAGTCTGTTGAAAATGAAAAAAGAAATCTTTTCCTGTGGTATTTTCTCCAGAATGTAAACAACTTCACTAAAAGGGTTTTACAAACCTCTGCTCCTCCCTTCTGGAATTTGCAGCCATTAACTCCTGATTCCATCCCTGAACAGAACCTGGTTCCTAACCACGAATGAGGGGGTGGAAAGGAAATCTCAGTATCAGGAGAGAATCGACCCTTCCTGCAGAATATTTGGGGTTTGGTACCTCCATCCCTCCTCTCCCAGCCCTGGAGCTCCCCTGGAGCACATGGACTCTGCATTTACACTCCCCTGCAGCAGCACATCCCCAGCACTGCCAAAGGGCTGCAATAAAGTGGGTTTTAGGCAGATTTCTGCAGTGCTCCTGGGAACATGCAGCCCAGTAACAAACTGTCTTCACACCCAAACAGATCTGGGGCGGGGAAAAAAGGAGGAGGAAACGAGAGGATATTGAGAGAAAAGAAATCACTGAGTGAGAAATCTCCTGTACCAGCAGGAATATATTTATATATATATCTATCCATCTATATTTAAAGTAGTCAGGAGAGAATCCTGATAATCTTTTAATTTATCTTCACCAAGAAAAGACTGTCTGTCTAGCCTTTGCTGAATTCTTAAAAAAACTATCCCCAGCTCAGGTCTCAGGAGAGAGAATGCTTTTATCTGGGAGGGTTTTTTGTTTGTTTTATGAAGCCTTTACAAACTGTGGTGGCAGCAGGGACATTTGCATTCCTCTGCACGACTGCAGAGACAGAGCTCTCATCCCTGCTGCACAAACAGCCCTGGGGATGCACGAAATGCATTCTGTGCTAAGCCCTGGGGATGCAGTAAATGCATTCTGCCCGTGGCTGACAGCACCCTCGGGCATGGGATGTGCAGGGGGAGGAGATGAGAGGTCCTGCAAGGGCAGAGGTGGGGTCCTGTAAGGGAGAACAGCACAGAACCAGGCAGTGACAGGAACATGAACCCACAAACACCAGAGGTTTGTGTCCAGAGAGGAGGCAGAGGAGTCCTGGAACTTCATTGGAATAAAAGCAGAGGCCATGGGGTATTTCCCCTGGGGTCCCTCCAGTTTTTGGAGGAGCAGCCTCCTTTTCATCCCAATTTCCAGCCACATTTCCCTCTCTCTTCCCCCTCTGGCTGAGGTACTTGAGACTTCCCAAATCACCTAATACAGATTCCTTCTAATGTACATCCCCCCTTTTCTTTTCCTTGTGTCAATCAGTGGAATTCCTATGGAATTCATGTCTCTTCCCATTGCTTCCTTAATCTCTCAGTATGTAACTTGATTTATCAGCAGACCCACAGTTTGGGGCTTTGCTGAACCCTGCCCTGAAATCCCCCTGCCACAGGCTGTGATGCTGCAAAGGCCACGTGCACATTTCTGCTCTTTTCCTGGGGTTTTTGTGTTTTCTGGTGTTTGTCAGCTCATCCTCTACACATCAGCCAACCCACACAAATACTAAAACCCAAATTATTTCAGCTGAAGAGAGACTTGGGGCTGAGCCCATGCCAAGGTCAGAGAGGGCTCTGTACAGCCCAGGATCTGCAGGACCTGCAGCTGCAGCACAGATCATCACTCACCACTGATACATCAAGAGAAGGTGATAACACACAGCACTACATTAAAATTTCATTTTATTCATTGTCATCTTACTATTAAAAATTCAGGGTAGGTAGGCTGAAAAGTCATTTTTCTCTGGGAATCACTGTATGAAGTGAACCAACTAGCAAGAAAAATCACCAAGAAATGAGTCTGCTAATCATGTAATAGTTATTTTAAAAAATTGATCCATCTCTCTGGAGCTTGACATCAGTAGTGTTGGTTGAGATATATTTGCTGAATTATTTATTTGACTCTTTTTTTTTTTGCTGTTGTCAAATAAATTATTCACTATCCCATTTTCCAGCTGTTGATAGCACTTTTCCCAAATAACTCAATTCAAAAGTGAGCAAGAATTAGCAAACCTCTTAATATATTATCAATTGAAAAGATGATTTCCCATTGAGTCAGCACTTCAGAACCAGGGCTCTGAGCACCCCAGAGGTGGTAAAGGCAGGGACCATTTCGCACATTTTGCCAAGGGAAGGGTAAATCCACACTGAATTGATGACATCCCATCTGATAATCATTCAATAAATGATCCCCAGCAGCTGCTCCTGCACAGCCCCAGCACGGGGCAGGAGCAGAGCAGCCCCAGCTCCTGTGCACAGGCACAAAAAGGGTTTTACTGACAGAGCACAGTCCAATAAAACCCTGCAAATACACTCTGGCTTCCTCCACCTGCTGTTTATTGTCCTCAGCACAAAAATAACAATAAATGTGGGATAACTCACTTGCAAGTGTGATAAAACTGCAGAGGAGGGGAGAGGCACAGCCAGGAGTGTTCATTAACTGGGGAAGGTTCTTGCACAGACCACCCTGTGCCAGACAGCCAGGGAATGGGGGCTGAACAACGGGCAAACCCAGGAGAAATGGAGCCCAATTGTCATTTTATGGGCAGGAGAGGCAGGGGTAAAGGCTTCAGTCAGGGAACAGCACAAGGGAATGGAGGGGCTGGCCCAGGCAGGGCTGGGGGGATTCTCACCAGGAACAGCCCAGAGCTGAGCCTCGGGGTCAGGAACAGCCCAGGATTGAACCTCGGGGTCAGGAACAGCCCAGGATTGAACCTCGGGGTCAGGAACAGCCCAGGATTGAACCTCGGGGTCAGGAACAGCCCAGGGTTGAACCTCGGGGTCAGGAACAGCCCAGGATTGAACCTCGGGGTCAGGAACAGCCCAGGATTGAACCTCGGGGTCAGGAACAGCCCAGGATTGAACCTCGGGGTCAGGAACAGCCCAGGATTGAACCTCGGGGTCAGGAACAGCCCAGGATTGAACCTCGGGGTCAGGAACAGCCCAGGATTGAACCTCGGGGTCAGGAACAGCCCAGGATTGAACCTCGGGGTCAGGAACAGCCCAGGATTGAACCTCGGGGTCAGGAACAGCCCAGGATTGAACCTCGGGGTCAGGAACAGCCCAGGATTGAACCTCGGGGTCAGGAACAGCCCAGGATTGAACCTCGGGGTCAGGAACAGCCCAGGATTGAACCTCGGGGTCAGGAACAGCCCAGGATTGAACCTCGGGGTCAGGAACAGCCCAGGATTGAACCTCGGGGTCAGGAACAGCCCAGGATTGAACCTCGGGGTCAGGAACAGCCCAGGATTGAACCTCGGGGTCAGGAACAGCCCAGGATTGAACCTCGGGGTCAGGAACAGCCCAGGGTTGAACCTCGGGGTCAGGAACAGCCCAGGACTGAACCTCGGGGTCAGGAACAGCCCAGGGTTGACCCTCGGGGTCAGGAAGAGCCCTGAGCATTCCCAAAAACTCCTCCAGCCCCTCACTGCCAGTGGGGCACACTGCTAACACCCCACAGGCTCCTGGAAGGGAGATAAACCCTCCTGTGAGTGCAGGAGTTGCACACACACGAGAGCCAGGATGCTCCTGCTGAAGCTCTCCAGAGGCAGCACTGCAAATATTTCCTGCACTCAGAACTGACTGAGGCTCTGAGCTCAGCACACAGCCCTGCAGCAACAGCCACTCCTCAGCACACAAATATTTATCCACCTGAAAGGCCTCTTCCACATGGCCAGCAAATCTACACTTGTGCAGGAATGTGTGTGGGGTTAGACCCTGGAATTCAGAATGGTTTTGAAATTATTCAAAAATTTAATAATTTAATTATAAATGAAATAAATTTTTATTTACGAATAATACCTATTTTATAATACCCCTACTAATTTAAAAAACATTAATTGTGGCATTAAATCCAGAGTGGAAGATCTGATATCTCAGCATTTCTCCAGCCACATCTCCAAGGTGAGATCCATAACACATTTTTTTATGCCTTGCTTTTGGTGTCCACACTGGTTCAACAAATGCAGTTATAGATAAAAGCAGCATCACATCCCACAACACTCAAGCTCTCAATACACTTCCAAATTAGTGACTTATTTGGAGATACCTTCCAGAATCCTGTTTGTCTCTTATTTTTAAGCAATAATATGGCAACTCAGCAATCCTGGAGTCAGCTCAGCTCAGCTCCTGCCTGGAGAACCAGGGGGAGCTCAGCAATCCTGGCCATTGACAGGCCAGAGATGCACACCCAGCCCTGGCAGGAGACAGATTGATTGTACTGAGCTGCAGGCAGGGGAAGAGACACCCTAATTGTTATAATTATGAATTCAGCAATGTCAGTAATCATTAACAGTTTCAACAGGTTCATAAATCATTCACACAAGGGGGAGAAGCAGCAAGTGAAGATCAATTTCTGCTCCAGTGACATTTCCCAGCACCTAAACACTGGGACTGCTTCAACTACTCACTCTTATTTACTTTATACTCTTACTGCTACTGCCCCAGAGTTGCTTAGTCCAATTACGAGTCTTTAATGACTTAATTGAATGTAAACTCTCTCTCTTTGCAAGGCTAACACAGAACCTTTGCAAATACAGACACAGCTCTTCCTTCACTGCACTGAGAATCCTCCAGGGGGGACGAGCTGGGACACAGAATCACCAAAACCAGGGGTTTCAAATGTCAGCTGCAAGGCAGCAAAGTGGCAAATGTGCATGGGGAACCTGCTCCAAACCTCCTGAATTTGTGTGGCTCTTGGAATTTGTGTGGCTCTTGGAATTTGTGTGCAGAAATCCAAGGGACAGCAGTTCTGGGTATGAAAAGCAATAAATGATGTGGAGAATTAAAACACAGCACAGCCAGAATCCTCAGCACAGCCTGAGAACACAAACAGCTTTTCAGACCTGGTTTTCCATTTGCTTTGCTCAAGCTGCCTGACCTCAGTTGTGCTGTCATTGCTCAGCAGGGTAAGGGACAAACAACAGCCACGAGGGCTGCAGGAAATGGGCTGGGTATTTTAGGAAAATGGTGCAAGAAATCTTCTGCCAGATTTCCAGAGGGCCTGAGTGTGCAGCACTTGAGGGAACATCAAGTGGAGCAGAAGGTAGGCTGGTGATTTGCTGAAAAAAATCAGTAGGTGAGGCTTAAAAGGCAGAAGAGGCAGAAAGTGCTAACGTGCCACAAATATTTCAAGGCTTTAAGCGTCAAGGAGAGAAAATTGCCAGAGCAGGTAGGCAGGAGAGTATAATTAGAAACAACAGGAAACACAGAGCAAATTCAAAGCAAAAGGACAGTGGGAGAGTCTCAGAAAGAAATGGCAAACACAGTATCTGGGAAGGTTTAAAAGTACACAGGATAAAATGCTTACAGAGAAGCAGTTTTTGCAGTGGCATGGGTGGATATAACAGGCTGCTTTGGGCTTTGTTTTTCTTTTCCCAAGCTCCTCAATAATGAGAGGATTGTGCAATCAGCCCATCTGAGCCCCTCATTCCCTCCAGTACATCAGACCCATTTCAACAAAATTACAGAGAAGGGCAGAGGTGAAGAGTTATTAAATTTTTGGAAACATCCCTGCACATTTCTGACATGTCAGGGTGACTCAGGGCTCCACCTGTCAGTCAGGGCCAAAGGGAAGAGTTCAGGCCTCAAGTGAGATTTTCAAAGGAGCAAATCCTGCTCCCTGAGATCCTGCAAGAGCAGAATCTCCTTTGACTGACACGGAAGGCTCAGGCAGGGGGAAGGCTCAGGTGTCTCCATCACACCTCCCTGAGCTCCAGGAGCTGCACAGCCCATGGCAGGCCATGATCAAAGTCACATCTCAGGAGCTGAGCTCTTTTCTAGCTCGACTGTTCCACTCCACTGCATTTAAATCTGGAAAGGCCACAGCAACATTTGCCTTCCTGACAGTCTTTAAAATACAGATATGAAGTCCTCCATCAGTTTGTTTGGAAACCCTTCAGCTCTGGGGACTGTGGGTGGTAATTCTGGTCTGCACCAGGGCACTGCCATTCCACAGGGTTCAGAGGGGAAGAGAAAGGAAGAAAAATAAAAGCAATAGCTGATAATGCAGGAGCAGAGACCCAAGCCCTGTTTAAATGAGAAAAGCTCAGTGGTGCATCTGTTGCATCAGACTGAGTGAGGAGCATGAACTGAGAGCATCAGCTGCACCCCTAAAACAACAACAGAGGCGATTTTTAGCTGTGCTTTGCACCCCTGGACAGCACAGAGCCCCAGTGCTGTGAGTGCTGCTGGGTTTATGAGTTCATCCCCATCTGTCAATCATTCTGATGTGCCTGGAGCAGGCAGTGAGGAGGCTGTGCCCATCTCTCACCCTGCCCTGCTGTCAGTGTCCATCCCACACCCTGCCCTGCTCTCAGTGCCCATCTCTCACCCTGCCCTGCTGTCAGAGGCTGCTGTGGTGCCCAGGGACAGCCCAGAGCAGCACAAAGCTCTCAGAGCACACAGCTCTAACACAGGACACTGCACTCAGCCACAGCTCTCAGTGTCTGACAGTGCAACCCACTCTTTGCAGCTGAAATATTTATTCAGGCACAATTACCATCAAAGATTAATATTTAAATAAAGGGTAATTTGTTTTCATTATTACTCTTATTTCTTTTTAAACAACGGTTAGGAATATAAACTGAATGAGATTATTTATTCTTAAAGTGGCTCTTTAACATTTTGCATTTATTAATAGCAGTGTGGAGTGCTCAGCCACTGATCAAACTCTGTTCCAGAGGGATGGCTTGGGAGGAAATAAAAAAATAAAACCCAGCCCCTGAGCAGTGGATTTTACAGCCATTACTGTCAATTATCCACCCCACTGTGGGAGCAGAGGGGATCCTCAAACATCCCTGCACGCTGCAGAGGCAATTCTCAGTTCAGACACTGAAGGGGGGAGAGGGAAAGGGGGAAGAACCAAGCTGGCCACAGAGCAGACAGCTGAGATTCTGCCCACGTGTCTGGAGACCTCGGCAGAGCAGGCAGAATTCTTCCTTTGAGAATACATTTGTAATAATGCTCCTCACCCCGAGGGCTCTCTGCTCCCCTTCCTGCAGAGATCCTGAACCCCTCAGGGAGGTGCAGGCCCAGCATTCCCCCCATGGGAACTGGGGCACACAGAGTTCTGTCAGAGCCTGGACAGGATGATGTGAGAGAGCCCTGAGCAGAGCACGGGGACTGCACCCAGCCCTCCCTGTCCTGCCCCAAATTCCTGGGTCATTTCAGACACAGAACTCAGCATCACAACCTCAATTATCCCCCTCTCTGTCCTCTCTCCTCACCCTCCAGGGGTGATTAACGTGCAGGATGCCACAGAGTAAAAATACACAGATGAGGTTGCAAAAATAGCAAATAACCATGAAATGCATGGATCAGTGATGACTTCCTGAAACTCCCCTGTCTGAGGTATTTTACCCTGCAGAAAAGGATTGCAAACTGCTGCAAAACGTCTTTGAAACCACTGCAATATAGATGTCAAAAAGTAAATTACTCTGAAGTTTGCTGCCCTGCCCCCTTTTAAAGAATCACATAAATCAGCAAATTCCTCACTTCCACTGAAACACTAATTAAAATAAAGGAAGAGAACATTATCATTTTCCATGGAAAACCTGCCCTGGCCTCGGAGAGCTGCAATATTTCAGAGAGCACAGTGGCAGAGCACACTGGAATTCACCAAGGCAATGAAATCAGGAGCTGTTCCCACACAGGAAGGTTCTCCTCAGCACAGAACTGCTCTGCACTGGGGTAAAATCTGCTCCCAGCCCTGGAGGGGCTCTGCCTGACCTCTGCCACACACAGGGGCAGTTGTGGGGGAGCAGCAGTGCAGGATGCCCTGAGCAGGCAGGACACCAAGCTGGCTCCATGGGCAGGGTTCCCCTGGCACTGCTGGCTGCCAGCTCCTCCCTGAGCACATTCCAGGTCTGATCCAAACCCCTGGGGTTAAGGAAAGGCACCAGAGGGCTTTGCTGAGGGCTGTGAGGGTTAATAAGCAATGCAGAAAGGGGTGAAATGCCTCTGTCTGCTTTGGAGGACTGACATCTGTCCCTGTGCCACCTGCCAGAGCTGTCCCTCGTGTCACTGCAGGGCACTGCCATCACCTCTGCCTTCCCTGACCTGCACTGCATTTCCCTCTGCTTCATCTGGGACTCTCACAATTAAGTTTATTCCTGTCTATCATCACATTCATTTGCAAAAATCGGCCAAATGTCACAAGTCAAAGGAATGTAGAAACATGAACTCAGAGGAGAGGGAGGAAATCGATGGCTCTGGGTCAGAAGTCAACTTGCCCATTTCAAAAAGCACTCTGCTGCATTTCACACTGTGAAAGAAGCTGTGGCTCCTGCTCAGATCTGTGCTCAGATCTGATCCCCACTGCTGAAGCAGCACAAACCAACAATGTGGAACACTCAGCTCCAGGCTCAGGAAGCTGCTGGGACCAGGCAGTGCCAGGCTGCAGAGCTCTCAGGCTGTGATGCACAAACCCCTCAGTGCAGCAGGGCTCAGTGCTCAACATGAAAGGCCAGGAAAAACCAGCCCAGACATCAATATCTATTTTCCCCCAAGGCTCTGTGTTTGCACAGAACCCCCTGCAGCCCCAGCAGCCCCACGGGCTGTGTGTGCTCACACAGCACCCACTGGGTGACCAAAGGGGTTCTGAATTTCACAGAGCAGGGACAGTCTGGGAACCACAGCTGTGCTGCAGCATCTGCTGTGTGTTTGAGCTCACAGCCAAAGATGGTTGATCAAACATAAAGGCAATGTGTAAAGCCTGAATTCAGTCTGAAGGTGTGCCATAACAACTGCTGGGAAAGCAGAGCCAGGGATTCTGCCAGACTGGGAACAAACAACTGCTCACCACCATTAACTCAGCACCTTGGGCATTTCTCAGGAGATTCAGCCCCAGCTGGCTAAAAAAGCCAAACAGAAGAAGCACTTTTGCTTCCACCAAGACTTCTTTTAGTTGTACCCACTTAATGAAGCATGAATTTTAATTTAGTCTGACACTTGGATGTATTTTTGGATTTGATTTTTGCATCTTTTGCACACACTCCATTTCCAGGCTAGGAAGGTGTTGGAGGGTGCTAAACTGAGCACATGAAGGATTCTTTGTCCATGCAAACTGCCACAGCTCCTGTGAAGGGAATGGCATCAGCACAGAAAACATCTCCCAGGGGATGCAAAGATCATTTAAATAAAACATCAGCCAGTTTGCTGAGGTTACTGATACAGGTTTTTACCAGAAGTTCATGTTTGGGTGGTAAGATCTCCAGGATTACTTGTGTCTGTGTGCTGCACACACAGGGACAGATCAGTCCCTGTGCAGGACAGAGCACTTGGACAATACAGGAGTTATTGCAGGAGTACAATGAAGTTATCCAGAAATGACTGAGGTGCTCTGATCACAAATATCCAGCAGCAGGGCCAGCCAAGGGCCTGCCTGGAAAGCAGCAAGTGCCATGTGGGACACAGACCTCTGGAGAATTCAGAGCTGTTCTCCACATTTCCCTGCTTCCTTCAGAGGAAGGGGAAGTTGGACACATGGGATGGAAAATCCTGCTCTGGCTGACAACCTCCTTTGTCCTTTTTTCTGTTACTTGTTCTCAGGTGAGTAATGGCCTGGTGAGTGATGGGTAACTATGATGAAGTGAGAGATCCAGATGATGAAACCACAGCTCAATTTATCAGCAGACACTGTCACTCACTGCAGAAGGGTCAGGAGCAGTGCAAAGCAGCTGCTGAACTGCTCATGGCAGTTTCCCATCAGCACAGAGCTACCTGAGCTCTGCAGCACACAGCACTCATCACTCCTGTGCACAACATGGCACAGGCTCTGAGGGCAGCAGGGCTGGGTTTGTGGTGCCAAACACAGCCCAGGGACAGCTCTGAGCCCAGAAATCCCCGGGCAGGACCTCACACAGATCTGCAGGGGAGCACAGGGGGACACAGCCACCAGCTCCATCAGCTCCTGGGGAGCTTGGAGAGCTTAAAATGAGCCTTTCAGGAGGGTAAAGGTGTGACTTCATGATAATCTCCAGAATTTGTTTCAAATCTGAAGAATAATCCAAGAGCAAACCAAAATAAGCAGCTCCTGAATATGTAAGTGATCACACTGAGATGGCCTCATGAGCCAAATGAACACAGCAATGGTTATCCCAAAGCACAGGGGCAGGCACAGGGGTGGGAATATCCTCTCAAACTCTCATTTAGCTCTTACCATTATTACCCCATTAATATTGTGTAATTAATAATCTAGTCTGCATTGCAATGTGATGAGGATTAACTAAACCATCCCCAGTGTCTGGTTTGCCTGAAGGTGTGGACATAAAGCATCCTTGAGTTTGTGGGCTGTGGAAATCAGCCCCAGTGCTCACACCCTGCCTCTCCTCCTCCCCCTGATGGACTCAGGCTGCCCCCAGCCCCAGGGAGGGCAGGGACTGATGGGAGCCAGCCTGGATCAGCCTGTGCTCAGTCACACTCAGGAGGGTTTGCAGAGGGACTAACACACCAAGGGCCCAAATAATGGATTTCTGTCCCTGGGAAATGTGCAAAGTGAATAAAAATGAGCTCTCCATGCTCCTGTCTCCCCAGTGAGAGCCAGCCCCTGCTCACTCCCAATCCCCAGCCCCCCCAGAGGATGGTGAGTGATGAATCCATTGCAGAGTTACTGTTTGATGTGTTCTAGGGGTGGCACAAGCTGAGCACTTGTGATTAAATGAGGACGTTAAAAGGTGCTGTCAACAGTGTCCCTCTCTCAAAAGGTTTAATTCTTCACCATTCTTGTTCTTGTAGCTTTAAGTAGAGAGAAATGCTGTGGTAGTGATTTCTTTATTAGAAATGTCAATAGGGTCTGCCAAACTTTAATCAGCTCAACTCTGCTGTTAGACCAGACTGGCATAAACTTCCTTTATGAAATAAATGCCTGCTCCATTGAGGTGACAATTAAAACACTGCAGCCACCTCCAGGACACTGAACAGAGCCATCAGTGTGAATGTGAACGATGTTAATAATCCCCAGGGATGGAGCCCCACTGCTGTCAGACACTTCAGCCAGAGCTGCTGCCCCTCCCCACTCACACCCTCTCTTTGCTGGGGTTTGAGTGACTGTGGCCAGGGTTTCTCTGCTCCCCCTCCTGTGCTGGCACACTGAATGCTCCTGTGTCCCCTAATCCCAGCCCAGCTGTGGGTGAGCTGCTGAGCTGCCACCCCTGAGCACAGCTCAGGCACTTCCCAGCTCTGGAGGTGCCTGATCCTCTTTCCTGCTCTGATCCCAGGGGTATGAATTCCTCAGAAAGAGCCTGGCCTGACACTGGCAGGTTTAGTCACTCTGGAGCCAGGGAAGGAACATGAGAACTCTCCTCTCTTTGTTCTGTGTCACCACTGCTGGGCAGCAGCGAGAGCAGGAATTGAGCATTTCCAAGCATGGGAAAAGGGAGAAACATTTCAATTGCTCTTGGTCAGGATTGTAAATGAACAATAATGTACCCACCTGACTGGGGACATGGGACTGAGCTTCCCACTCCTCCCCTCACCCCACCCCAGCAGTATCAAGCATTGCTGAAAATCAGATCTCAGGTCAGTTTTTAATTTGAAATATTCAAATGTGATACAACCAAAATCCTCTACTCACCCTAGAATGCCTTTCTCACTGTTACTGTAAGAGCCCACATTATTCCCCAGCCCCAAGGCTGCCCATCCAATGAATTCATGTCCAATAAATGGCCCAAGGAAATGCAGTTGCTGAAATTCAAGCAAGTGTCCAAACCCTGGTGATGGCAGTAAATCTGAGGTGAAAGTGAAACACTTCAGGGACTCAGGAGCCAGGGAAGGGACAGGACCTGTGCCCCAGGGCAGCCTGACACAGGGGGGTTGCCCTGAAGTGAACATTTCAGCATTGTCATTATGCAAAAGCCACTCTTCTGAACTCAGCTATGAGCTGTCTCTCTCCTTGGCCAGCCACTCCACTCTGGGGTGCTCTCTGAAGAGCAAACACTCCTTTTTTTTAGCTTTCCCATGGCTTTATCTATTGCCAAAAGCTGGATTTTGGTTCTGCTGGCTGATCCCCACCCCTGTGTGGCACAAGAGCAATCAGGAGCAGATGAGTGTGTGCACGTTAATGAGGTGCCACTGAGCAAAGGTGCCAGTGCTCACTGAAGGGACAAGGTTTTCCAGCCAAAGATCCAATAAACATTTCCAAAAACAGAACAGAAAGCTCAGCAGCTTGTGAGGCTTTCAGCTTCTTCAAAACAAAACAACAGGGGCGGAGAGAAGTAAGTTGAGAATTTAATCTAAACTCCATTGCTGGAGGCTGGGCTCCTCGAGGCTGGGCTAAAAGAAGGAAATGCCATCTTTGAGCCTTGGTGGATTGTGCCTGGCTGCTCATTTCCTGCCAGGCACTAAGGAGGAATCATGACAGATGACTCCTCTGCACTGTCCCTTTACCCCAGTTCTACAGCAGAGATCAGAAAATTTATTGGATTTTGCCTGAAAAAGAGACAGCATGTAATAACCCTTGTCTGGGAAGGATAAATAACATGCTGAGTGCAGGGACAAAAGCACCTTATCCGTTAATTGTAAGGAAAACTGTAAAATCAATAGGAATCCAACAAAGCAGTCAGAGCAAGTTTCAAATGTCCCTTCAGGTGTGAGCCATGCACGAGTGCCCATTTCCACAAAGAGGTCACTGCTGTCATTTCCCACATTGCCAGGGCTCTGCTGCTCCCCCACATTTCCTTTGAGGCTCTTTAACCTGTGTGATGGCAGCTCTTCCCTTGGCACTGGAGCATCCCACAGCCCCCGAGTGGGATGCCTTGGGAGGGCTGAGCTGGAGCAGAGATGGACAGAGCCAGAGAATAAAGGAGGTATTTGTAAAATGGCCTTTAAGGTACACCTTGGGCAGGACTGGCCAGGGCTGCACCCAAGGTGGGCCCAAAATGGTCTCAAAATGGACCCAAAATGGGCACAAGGTCTCACACTTTTATAAGTTTTGCTCCATTTGCACATTGGTGTTTAATTGCCCAATTACCTTATAAAAGGTAGTAGGGATTAGACAGCAAAGCTTTCTTTATGTCTTTGCCTTCTGAAATATTGGAGTTTTTTCTCTTTCCTTCGTGTCCTACAAGGACAGAGCAGAGTTCCTGGGGCAGGAGCATCACCCCAGCACTGCAGGCTCCCACAAAACCCCATTTCCTGCAGCTCCCTCGGGGCTGAGCCCCAGCACAGTCAGGGGGAATGTAAGGAATTCCCCAGCAGCCAGGGGCAAGTGCCCTCTCCAGCAGCACAGCTCCAGCAGGACCCTGCACAGGCAGGAAAGGAGCACTGAGCTGCCACTGAGACTGTGTACACAGCATTTCATTCTCTGACCAAAAAACGCTCAGATGTTTTCATCTAATGTAGTTAATGACCTGACAGGGAATTCAGACACTGCCCCAAGAGAACAGAAAATAGAATGGTCTAAATAAAACATCACTTTAAATGGGGTGGAAATCACAACTTTCTTTACATATGAAAGATGTTGCCTTCACTAGGATTTATCTAAGGGAAGTGAGAAATTGTATAAATTCTAAATTAAGCCCCAGAGGCTATTCACACTGTCCTTTAAATAAAATTAAACACCCACTCAGAGCCTTGGCAGACGAGTAAATGTTACAGGGGAACAGACTGAAGTGTTTTTTCAGAGCTTTGTGTCTGAACTACACAGACAAAAGGGGTTTAGTTGGGTTTTGGGGGGAGAGGGACAACATTTTCCTGTGCTGAAATCAGAATGTAAAACAATAATTGCAGTAGCAGAGGTTTTCAGCTGTGAGAGCACACCCCATTTGAATGTGCCCCACATGCACCAGCACAGAACATTGGAATGAAGTCAGTAAGAACTGGCTGTGTGATGAAAGGCACCCCAGGAGCTGGGCACACACACTTCTCCAGGTGCAGGCCACAAGCAGGTTCCATTTCCAAGTCAGACTAAGCCCAAAAATCAAAGCGGCTGCAGCAGCACTGATCCAAGGACACTGCATGGGCCATGCCAGAGCTGAGCAGCACAGAAAACATTCCAATTTCTGCTCCTTCAGTCACTCTGCAATGTACAGCTGACCAGAGATAAACCAGTTAATGAAACAATATTAATTATTCTTTTTGAAATGGAAAATTTCTGCATACACAATAGTCTTCAGAATAAAATATCTTCATTCCTATTAACTGAGAGGTGGCATGAAAGAATTCCATTGACCCAGGTGCTATTATTAAATTAATTACATGTCTGATTTCTATTAGAGGGAGTTAGGGAACAATAAACAGATTCAATATAAACGTACTAACAAATCAAAGCTATTTAAAAATAGATGTGACTTTCCAGCCTCTGAGAAATAAAGAATTACTGCCCAAAGTGCTGCCTGCAAAACCTGGTGCCTAAATTTAAGCTGTAATTTGATGTCAGTCTATTACAGGGTCAAAAAATACAGAATGGGATCCATGACAGACAAAAATTCTTGTTACTGAATTATTCCTGCAAATGGAGAAGCTCAGAGCATCACTGGCTGGTTTGGCTCAGGGAACAAGAACAGGGTGGAGTTCCCCCCTCAGAGCTGCCCTGGCTGCTGAGACAATTCCCAGCTACCAAAACCATTGGTATTTCTGGTGGTGCCAGCACCTAGAGCAATAAACTCCCTCTCATTTCAAGACTCCCACATTTCCTAAAACAAAACTCAGCAGCCATCACTTGCTCAAACTCCCATTTCCTTATGCTGCCAGCCAAGCCCTCCTCTGTTTCCCTAAACTGAGACTGCCTTCCCTCAAACACTCTGCAGGTAACAAGCACCAGGCAGTTTTTTAGGTAATGTTTTCCCTCTGTTTCAGACCTTTTCCATCTGTTCAGTTGTTTACTGACACAGGAAACCAATTCCAAGGCAGACAGTGGCACAGATCTGAATCTATTTTTGCATTTCATGGGTGGTTTTCTCCTTCGTGTCTCCCCCAAATTATGCATTTGTTCAGCTCTGCTTAAAGGGAGAAAGAGGGCAGGGCCTTTTCCTTTTCATTTTTCTTTTAATAATACTAAAAAAGCACTTTAATAAATCTTGTTATGGTTGCATCATTGGCAAAACTCCATCCCAAAATAATGAGATTCAAGCTCATAATCCTTGTTCAAGCAAATTCACATTCAGCCCCAAAAAGCACAATCCAGGAGAGCCTCAGCCTTTATCTGCAGCAGCCCTGGGTTATTCCAGTGAGTGGGGACTGCAAAGGCAGCAGGGGACCCCAATTCCAGGAGGAATTGGCTGCACAAACCCTCATCCACCTCCCCCTCTCAATTCTGCTCCTTCTCCTCCCCTCTTACTCTGCTAAATCCACAGACATCCTTGGATTTCAGCAACAGATCCATCCATGTAAAAAATTAACACAAACACCATCCACTGTCAGCCACTGAGGGCTCAATAAACTCCCACCAAGAACAGCCAGCTCTGCACTCTGCAAATACCCAGAACTGCCAGTTCTGCTTGACTTGAGCTGCCCTCCCCATGGAAATCATCTCACAGAGGTAACTGCTCTGTCCTTAACCTGTCAGTGCCACCCTGAACACGCTTATTTAAGATGCAAACCATCAGACTGGGATGTTTCAATCCCAGCTCACAAGCCCTGCTTTTTCAGCAGTGCTGTTTCTATGGTCACCTGGGAACACGAAGTTACAGACCACATCCTTTGCTGCTGTCCATTTTGCATTTAACCAGATTTTTTCCCCAGTACCACTCTCAGCAATGCTCTGCTCTCCCCAGGTGCCTGAAGAACAGCCCTGAACCCAATTCACCAGGCAGCACCAAACAGACTCACAGGTTCATCCTGCTCAACACTTCCCACGTGCTTTTCTGGCTCTTTCCTCCCCACAGCAAGCCTGGGAAAGCTTTTTGCACTGCCTTCTCTGACAGCCAGACATCTTAATCACATGCAATGGCTCCATTTCTGCTGGCTCTTCCTTCATTTGCTTTTTATGATCCTCTACAAGGCTTTGAATGGTAACGTGTAAAACAAGGACTCCTCGTTGCCAGGATGGGTGTTTCACTTCCTGGCTCATGCTCTCTGGTAGGAATTTGACAGAGGCACAGACAGTACACATCCACATCTATTCCAGAAACCCACTCAAAATACTACAGGAAACCTGCTTTAAAATCTCATTTTCAAAACATTTTGCAAGGCATTTGTGCAAAATTCCTTATCATTCAGCTGGGCATGTTGACACCCACCAGCATTTTAACCAGAACAACTTTTGATCTCTGCCTTTCAACCTAAAATTGAAAATATTTCATACTCCCACCTCTTCCAGCATGCTCAGTCTCCATGGAGACTACAGGACCATCACTTTTTCCCTTTTTTTTTTTTTTTTTTAATTAACACCGTGGCCATATGTCACTTGAGTGCAAATGCAGTGAAATGTTCATGGGCTTTCCACTCCATTTCAGGGGGATTACAGGGCAGGGGAGAGCTCCATGCAGGGCCTCCTGCTCAGCCCATGAAAGCAGAGTTCCACACCTGGGAGAGGATCCAGGGGACCCCAGCACTCCAGCAAGGGCAGCACTGGGCACACAGTGGTGGCTGCTGGATCTCCACATTTCCCCATTGGAATAATGACATTGAGCAAACCCTGGCAGCAGGAGGGTCCAGTTCCCTGTGGAGCAGAGTGTGACCCTGCAGTCCCTCAGTGCCCCTCAGAGCCACTGCTCTCATCTCACACTCTGCTCTTCTCTTCCCTGTCTCCATTTAAAAAATAACAGAAAACATCAAAGAGTGAAAGCCAACAGCCTTGGCTCAGTACCTTGTGCAAAATGAACCAAGTTTGGAATTAAAATCACATTTTCCTATGAGGGGGAGGCCCCCAACCCCAGAACGTGTCCTCCTCTGTGCCCTTGTTGAGATGTTGATTGGGGCTGTGCTTTGGAGAGCTGGCACAGAAGCAGAGAGGAGAAGCTATTGACTGTGTGATTTTGGAGAGGGATGAGGGGATGGTGCTGTGCTCTGTACACTCCATGGGAATCAGCCCAGGATCTATAGAGCAGCACCAATAGGGCTGATCAATCTTTATTCCTACACAATCAAGCAAAGCTGCATCTTCAAGTCCCTTCCCTGACAGCTCATAAAGCCATGAGATCGATCACAATGCCCAAATTTGTAGTTTTGACAATAAAAGCAATTTGTTTGGGGAGGGGAATAGCCATATGAGGTGAATGCATGTGGTTTATTAACTTCAAAAAATAATTCTTCTGAGCAGTAATATGAAAGGTTGGACAGAACTTCTTAACCTTGAAGATTCTGGGTCCCATTTTCCCTCTTGGGAGAGCTGCTATTTGAGATCTGGGAGTCAGGCAGAGGTAGCAGGGCGTGCCTCCCTGCCTGGCTGATGTCTGTGTGCTGTTCAAGGTGAGCACTGCTGGGTTCATGCCAGTTCAGGTGGAACTGCAGGGCTCTCACAACGTTCACCTCTCAGGGCTCCTGAGTGCTGCTGCAAGGCAGAGCCCCAGCAGGTTTATCCCCACAGGGCTGAGCCCTGGGCACTGCCCATCCTGCTGGGCAGGGTGGGAGAGCAGAGATCCCATCCCCTCCTGGAGGGTCAGCAGGGCTGTTCCTCACCCCACAGTGTTCTCACAGCACTGGGGCTGTCCTGCAGAGGGGCCCCAGCCCCTCACACTCCTGTGAGCCCTGCCCAGAGCACTGGAAGTGCTTTCCCCTCATCCCAGGGGAACTCTCACCTCTGCCCTCCTGAGCCTTCCCCAGCTCCACGTGCTGAGAGTTCACACCAAAGCCAGGCTGCAGCTCACAGCCAAGGTCTGTAATTCCTTCAGCATGGAAGAGTTTCCATGAGGATACAGCGAGAAAAAGCCACTTTCCTACAGAGCTCTGTCTCATGCTTGATTGGCTCTTGTGTCCAAGAAACTACAAGCTCTTATTTAAGATTTTTCCATAATTGCCTATTGATAAGAATTCAGCTGCCTGGAGACTCTCCATTATGTTTTTCCTCTGCTCTGTGTATTTTCATGACACAGATAAGAAATAACCATCTCTGAGTCAGCTTTGCTGCTGTCACATCCAAGGCACACATGCACAGGCAGCAGGAGACTCATTTGCTCACAAAACCTGGCTAAAATCCTTTTTTTTTTTCCCTCCAAAGAAAAAACCCAATGCAATTAATGAAAAACTGACCTAGCTGTAGTTACTTGCTTTATTTCCTTCATTAAAAATGACAAATGTATTCTGTAGCACTGCTGGCTGTATTTATGACAGAAATAAGCATAAGTTGTTCCCTTTGAAATAAAACATCCCACACCTATTATTAGTGAGAGATCTGCACAACACACCACAGCACTTGGATATATCCACTTGCCTGCTGACACCTCTCTGAAATAGGAGGAATATTAAAATCTTAAAAATAGAAAGCATGAATATTGTTGACACATAAACAAGAAAGAAAGGAATATCCATAGAGCACAGGAACAATATGTAAATTAAAAGTTAATGTAGCTAAGGAAAAAAAAATTCCTCGTGTTTTAGGAGAAAAAAGCTTGAGAAATTGGCTTGACATCTTTATGCACATTCTTTGAAATGTGGCTTGCACAGAACAAATATCAGATGAATTTAATCTACAATATATTGAAATTGCAATCACCTACTATCACATCCAGTGTATAACCTAATTTGAATTATTAGCCATGGAAATCATTCTTAAGGCCTGATGTGCTGCTGCACTGATTTCTGTCATGTTTCTACCCAGGCCTTTGGTGGGGGTAAAGCAGCAAAAGCTGTGTGCACTTTGCAACTACATCACAGCTTCTCCTTGGAAGCTTCTGGAGTTTTCCACATCCTTGAGCCTCTCCAGGATTTTGTGGAAGACTCTGAGGATTGGAGCTGTCTGTGGCCAGAGTTTTCACATCTGCTGCACACCTGAGAGCCTGTGCAGGGATCTCACTCCTCTGAACAGAGGAGACTCAGATTCCTGCACACCTGCAGGAGTGGGAAATCCTGCCCAAGCACTGTCCATAGAAACCCAAATACATTCTAATTGATGTTTTCTTTTCTCCCTATGTCTGTACCAAATGAAGGACCTCCCTCAGCATTTCCCTTCTCCACCTTTCTCTAAAGCAGCAGCACCTTTTAGCACAGCACACGACTCTGTTAACTTTAACAGCTTTCTTTGTCACAATTAAAGCAGAGAGATTCAGCAGAATAAATTGACACCGGAGTGTCTGAAGTGTCCTTTAATCTCCTGGATGATTTTACAAGTTCAGCCGCTTATTTCACTCAGAGATGAGACTGAATCAAGTCCCTGCTCCCCGTTTGGGTGTGCAATAGCTGTGCCAGCCCGAATGCAGGCACTGCCCCAGTGCAGGAGTTCCACTCCTCGTTTCACTGCTCATTTCAGAGGCCATGCAGAGCTGCTCCTTCCGCTGCCTTAACACACAAATTGACTTTCTAATTTTAGAACAGGAGACTTCTGCACAGGCACAGACCAAACCCTCTCCTTTCCTGATGGATCTCAACACAGATTCATGCTCTGAAAAAGCCACAGCACCGAAGGGACTTCAGGCTTGCCATGAGAAATAAAACCATGAGGTATTTAGGGACGCTGCCCCACAGCCAGATGTTCAAACAGCAACGCTGATATTGCTTCTCCCTGGGGCTGTGCCACTTTACAACAGCCCTGGGTACCCCACATTGCAGCATGAGACCAGGCTGGGGGTACAAATGAAGTGCTGTAATTTACTCCTCCCTGTGTTTGCATTGTAAGGACCTTCACAAACACACATCCTGCTTTTCCTTGTGCTCTGCATCTAAATATTCACTTTCTCTGCTCTGCCCCTGGCACAACTCTTCCTTCTCCACGTTAGAAAGTTCCATTTACTGCATCTTTTTTGTAAAGGGCAATTAAATATTCCATGTCTGCAGCACCATTTCACCCCAGCTGACTCAGGGCTGTGCCTGACAGCGCCTCTCCTACCTGAGAGCTGTTTCACCTGGATTTGTGCACTTCCACACAATTACACTCTGCAGTTCCCCTGTTCCTGATGGGAGCACCTGCACCATCATTAGCAGTTCATCGGGGCTTCTGGGTGTGTTTACAAGTCCTGATCACAACCGAAGGCTAAAATCTTTATTTGTGGTTTATCCGAGAAGCAGAAGAAGCATTTCTTTTCATAAACAGGATTAATCCCTTAAACCACTGAACAAGAGGTATTTTCCTAGAGAATTACATAAGAATGATGAGAGTGTCAGAGCCACAAACCTAAAGAGCAGAAATACAGCTTTTACAAAACAACTGCTGATTGCCACCATCTCCGAGATTTGATGGTAAGACTGCATTTCTAAACCTGTCATTTATCCCAAAACTCTGGAGACAGCTAAATTCCTGATCCTTTGCTGCTGAGAGCCACTGCAAACAAGATTTATTTTCATGTCCTTTATGAGAACAAAGTCTTGATTTTTGAACAAATAGTAATTTTTCATCAAGACATTGTAATTCTCTCTGAGACTCTTAAGGACTAAGTCAGAGGTTTATCTTACTCAAATATAGAAAACAAATGCAGAATAAAGCCACAGCCCCCCTTCTCTTCCTCAGTGTTCTTGGTACTGAATGTGCATAAAATCAAACCTGATTCAGTCTATCAGAACCTAGAAAGAACTGCAGTATAGACAATAGGTATGCACTGAATGTGTAAAAGCATCTCTGACATAAAATAGAGATATTGGTGGGATCATGGGAATACAATGTGTGAGTTTTAAAGCTACAAAAATAATTAAGACCATTCAAAATTATTTGCTGCACCATCCTCCGTTCAGGATTTGACAACTTGGCAAAAAATGCAGCTATAAAATGAAGATATAAATTTCCATGTCAGAGGTGTATCTAGCCTTTGGGAGCACCAAGTGAAATTGTAGCTATTCTGCATGTGCAGTAGAATTTAGAAGAACAGAACTGTGTGTTTAAACATTAGAATACATTTAGAATTGGAAATCAACATTCCAAAAGAGAAGAACATTCTGAGGTTTCTTATGCATCCAAGGAAGCACTCAAAGACCAGCAAGGGACACAACGTGGATGAATTCTGGGTTTGGTATCCAAAATGCAACACAGAACTGGGTTTTTCCTATAAAAATCTACCCCAGCTTTTCCAGACTGAGCTCTCAGGCCAGGAGGGAGCTGTTCTCCTGAAACACATCCCAGGCAGAGCCTGTGCCATGTGTCCATGTGAGGCTGCTCCTCAGGAACATGCACCAGAGATTCACTCACACACTGCTCTGCTCTGGATGCTGCCAAGTGCATCATGTATGGACAGCTCAGAGATTGTCCTCTACATACATCCCATCCATCCATTCTCTGCTCATTTTTATTGCCATCTTTTGTTCTCTTCCAGGCCTTTTGTTTGCACACAAAGACCTGCATGTGTCTGTAAGAAAATTAATTGCTCCAACAATTAACAGCAAAGTGCATCTCAGAGGGAACACTTCACCATCGATCTGTTCCCAGGTACAATATTTGCCACTCAGGAATAGATTAATTGGATTGAAAATTATTCAAGCTAATTATTTTCTCTCTAGTATGAGAGGAAATGGAAGAGTCTAATAAAGGGAAAATGAAGAAGTTCCACTCAGCACTTCACAGTGAAGGGCCCTGTTCCAGTCCTGTGCTCATCCTGTGACCAAGGACTTGCTGAAGGGGTGTGTGGCTCTGGGTCACAGGTGAGGCTTCTAGAAAAGACAGCATCTTGNTATAAGGACCTTCATAAACACACATCCTGCTTTTCCTTGTGCTCTGCATCTAAATATTCACTTTCTCTGCTCTGCCCCTGGCACAACTCTTCCTTCTCCACGTTAGAAAGTTCCATTTACTGCATCTTTTTTGTAAAGGGCAATTAAATATTCCATGTCTGCAGCACCATTTCACCCCAGCTGACTCAGGGCTGTGCCTGACAGCGCCTCTCCTACCTGAGAGCTGTTTCACCTGGATTTGTGCACTTCCACACAATTACACTCTGCAGTTCCCCTGTTCCTGATGGGAGCACCTGCACCATCATTAGCAGTTCATCGGGGCTTCTGGGTGTGTTTACAAGTCCTGATCACAACCGAAGGCTAAAATCTTTATTTGTGGTTTATCCAAGAAGCAGAAGAAGCATTTCTTTTCATAAACAGGATTAATCCCTTAAACCACTGAACAAGAGGTATTTTCCTAGAGAATTACATAAGAATGATGAGAGTGTCAGAGCCACAAACCTAAAGAGCAGAAATACAGCTTTTACAAAACAACTGCTGATTGCCACCATCTCCGAGATTTGATGGTAAGACTGCATTTCTAAACCTGTCATTTATCCCAAAACTCTGGAGACAGCTAAATTCCTGATCCTTTGCTGCTGAGAGCCACTGCAAACAAGATTTATTTTCATGTCCTTTATGAGAACAAAGTCTTGATTTTTGAACAAATAGTAATTTTTCATCAAGACATTGTAATTCTCTCTGAGACTCTTAAGGACTAAGTCAGAGGTTTATCTTACTCAAATATAGAAAACAAATGCAGAATAAAGCCACAGCCCCCCTCTCTTCCTCAGTGTTCTTGGTACTGAATGTGCATAAAATCAAACCTGATTCAGTCTATCAGAACCTAGAAAGAACTGCAGTATAGACAATAGGTATGCACTGAATGTGTAAAAGCATCTCTGACATAAAATAGAGATATTGGTGGGATCATGGGAATACAATGTGTGAGTTTTAAAGCTACAAAAATAATTAAGACCATTCAAAATTATTTGCTGCACCATCCTCCGTTCAGGATTTGACAACTTGGCAAAAAATGCAGCTATAAAATGAAGATATAAATTTCCATGTCAGAGGTGTATCTAGCCTTTGGGAGCACCAAGTGAAATTGTAGCTATTTTGCATGTGCAGTAGAATTTAGAAGAACAGAACTGTGTGTTTAAACATTAAAATACATTTAGAATTGGAAATCAACATTCCAAAAGAGAAGAACATTCTGAGGTTTCTTATGCATCCAAGGAAGCACTCAAAGACCAGCAAGGGACACAATGTGGATGAATTCTGGGTTTGGTATCCAAAATGCAACACAGAACTGGGTTTTTCCTATAAAAATCTACCCCAGCTTTTCCAGACTGAGCTCTCAGGCCAGGAGGGAGCTGTTCTCCTGAAACACATCCCAGGCAGAGCCTGTGCCATGTGTCCATGTGAGGCTGCTCCTCAGGAACATGCACCAGAGATTCACTCACACACTGCTCTGCTCTGGATGCTGCCAAGTGCATCATGTATGGACAGCTCAGAGATTGTCCTCTACATACATCCCATCTATCCATTCTCTGCTCATTTTTATTGCCATCTTTTGTTCTCTTCCAGGCCTTTTGTTTGCACACAAAGACCTGCATGTGTCTGTAAGAAAATTAATTGCTCCAACAATTAACAGCAAAGTGCATCTCAGAGGGAACACTTCACCATCGATCTGTTCCCAGGTACAATATTTGCCACTCAGGAATAGATTAATTGGATTGAAAATTATTCAAGCTAATTATTTTCTCTCTAGTATGAGAGGAAATGGAAGAGTCTAATAAAGGGAAAATGAAGAAGTTCCACTCAGCACTTCACAGTGAAGGGCCCTGTTCCAGTCCTGTGCTCATCCTGTGACCAAGGACTTGCTGAAGGGGTGTGTGGCTCTGGGTCACAGGTGAGGCTTCTAGAAAAGACAGTATCTTGTCAACATTGAAGGTATTTTCACATGTTTCAGCTAAAGCTGAGAAAAAGGCAGGCAGGCATTCCTGCAATGTGCCAGGGAAATTTATCTCCAGAACCACTGGAGACAGGAGCCATCCATTCAGCTCATTGCACATTTGAATATCAGCTCCAGGTGAGCCCTGGAACTCAGAACAACATGAGCACCTGTGCACAAGTGCAGGAGGTGCCTCGTCCCACCCTGGCACTGAACCCCAGGCACAGCCACAGGCTCTGGATCCTCCTGGCAATGGGGACAGCAGTGGAGGCACCCCGGGCCTGTGACCTCCCACCACAGGGTAAGAGAATCATAGAACTGACCCCAACCAGGTCAGAAATGACCTTTGGGACCATCCAGTCCAACCTATGACCCAACAGCTCCTCATCAGCTCAGCCCTGGCCCTGAGTGCCAGGTCCTGGGTCAGTGACCCCAGCAGTGACCCCTGGCAGCCCATCCCAGTGCCCAGCCACACTTTCAGTGAAGAATTTATTCCTAATTATGTCCCACCTAACAGCCAGCCCAGGGTGTTAGGTGTGTGCTCTCACATCCCAGGCAGAACAGCAGCAAATCCTCCCATTGCCAGGTACACCCAATACAAACCCATATTTATATTCTGACATGAAGAGCTCTGAGGGTTCCTGAGCAGCACAAGGGGACACATTCTGTATTAACTCCTGTTATTTCCAAAGAATCATGCAGGAAGCCACTCATCCCCTCCTGGCTGGCTGATTGCCACAGATGGCTCAGCCTGGATCCCCCCTCCCACACACTCTAAAATGTCCTTTTGTCTCATTTCTCATGTGACCTCTCTGCACTGCTCTGCCCAGACCGGTGTCAAACGCTGGTACACAGAGCAGGATTTGTCATTTCCAGAGGCAGCAGGGATTTCAGACTGGGAGCCAGCCTCTGACAGAGATGCAAATGCAGAGTGCACTGCACACTGCAGTAACAGCTCACAACTGTACTCCAGACTGGGCTGTGCTGGTGGAGGTGCAGATTCCATCGGGGGAGGGAGGCAGGGATGAATCACAGCCACCCTCCTGTGATGGGATGGGAATGTTCCCCAGAATATCCAGGGAACACACACACACAGCTCTGCATGGAATGCCAGGGCCCAGATTCCTGCCAGGTTTTACACACACACACACACACACACACACAGTGCCAGACTCAGTGACACCCACAGAGACACGGCACCCTCAACACCCACATCCTTTCACTGGAATGGAAACCAAGAGGAACTTCAGTAAGAGCAGTTTCTGAGAACTGTGTCATTGATGTATCTGCACAATAGGAGCTGAAGCCATAAAATAATGCAAATGCCCAGTGAAGCCAGCCTTGTGCCAGCAGCTGGAATTTATTTAGGATTGGTTTTGGGATTTAGAAGGATGCCAGACTGTGTTACGTAATTCCCTCAACCTTCTGGCTCACACTTTGTCATGTGTTGATTTGGATGTGAGAGATTGGGTTTTTTTTCATCCAAAACATGAGAATTCCCATGTCTCAAGAGCAACAGGCATATTTTTAGCCACAGCTCATATTTTAAGTCATCCACTCAACTTTCCAGCTCTCTCAGTAATTAGTATTACTTCTTACAAGATTTCCTCCAAGGGGAAGAAACTCAGCAGCACCATTAGAGATATTTTCACAAGACACACTTTTGCATTTAATATTAGATTTTTAATAGACAGGAGATTACTCACTTGCTGTCTCTTTTGTAATAGAAAGCAAACTGGTTTTGTCCCTCTGGAATTGCTATTTTCAGCCTCTGGGCTACTGAAGGTTTAAGAACTACAGTGCTAAGTACCACAAACAGAGCAAGCAGAACCATGATGAATCCTCAAAGTTCTTAAGGGAAATAATTCTTTCTCAAATAAAATTATATTTATTACACTGGGTAACACCAGGGTAAAAATACAGACACTCAATATTCATGAGGTTACCCAGAGTATTGGAAATATCCTTTAGCTGCTTCACCACCAGACAGAAAGAAGGGGCTGTGCTCTATGAGGGAGGTGACAGAAATGCCCCCAGAGCACCTGCACATCACCCAGGAAGGGAGGACAAAATTCCCAGCACATCCATGAATCCTGCCTTTTCTGTAACTGACTTCTGTCAGCAAACTACCTCAAACTCCTTGATTCCCAGCTCTTCATGCCAAGAACTCTGAATGAAAGGGGATTAGCCCCTGGCATTATTTATAGTTTGCAGATCAATTAATTGCAGAGCTGCAGAACCTTCAGAAGGCTCCTGACAGCTCCTTGTAGCTGTTCATGCTGAACATCGTGTTCCCATTTTATCCCCAGGCCTGCAGGGATCCCTCAGAGAGAACAAGCCATTAGCAGCACTCACAGACAGCTTTGTGTCTCGAGAACCTCTCGAAAGGCCAAAAATGAAACTCTGACTGCTCCCATGTGAGCATCAGAAAATGGTCTGTGGTTATGTGAGAATTCCTGCCAGGACTGCTCAGGTTCCTCCACAGCTCCAGCTCTGAGCCAGCACACCTTTCCTTGTGTTCCTAGCTGAGTTCATGAACAGGGGAATATTGAGCACCTGTCCTGTGTTCCCTTTCTGTATCATTTGGGAACCCCTCCATGGATGGATCCCTGCTTTCCACGACTGTTTATATATGTAAGTAAAGCCCTGTAAGATTTAATCCAAAAACACACAGGGGATAACATGCTTCCAGATGAACCAGGCCAGGAAATGAAATGCATCCTCCTCCCAAGCAGGCAGAATTCCTTCTGTTCTGTGCCCCCAGGCCACAGCTGCCTGTGCTGGGCTGGGTTACCCTGCTGCTGCCATATGGGGACATGGAACGGCTCCAGCTCTAATTAAGGAACACTTTTCCAGTTGTCTTCAGCATTACAGAGAACACAGGATTTGCTCCCAGGGTTTCTGGATGTGCAGAGGAGGGCTCAGAGCTGTGCTGGAGGTGGTGGCAGCCAGGGAATGGCCCTGGGGACAGCAGCCTGCAGTCCCCACTGTCCATCAGCATTCCACCTGAACACACTGGCACTAAAGCAGAGCCGAGATAAATGAGAGCTGCTCCCCTCTGAAAGGAACACGACACCTTCTCAGTTTATTGTATTTCTCATGAATTCTGCCACCATTGCCACCATGCAAAGAGAGCTGTCCTGGGTGTGTGAGAGCCCAGCTCTGAGCCTGATCCCACCCCTGCTCCCAGAACTGCAGTCCCAGGGAAGCTGCAGCCTCTGGGGCACCACTGAACTATGGGTTAGTGTTTCAAAGGGATAATCCCTCAATGAGGGGATTGATTTCTGTAATGCCTTCAAAAGACAGTGCTGGTCTGACCTTTCCCACTTCCAGCAGCATCTTGCTAAAACCAAAGGAGCAGGAACAGCCTTGGCCTCTAAGGAGAGCCCAAGGTTCAGCTGAGATTGAAGGGAATCATCCTTGCACTTGGAGCTGAAATCCCCTGTGTTATCCCCTCCATGTGAATGACAGAGACAGGAGTCCCCCTCCAAAATGCCAAAGGCCTTTGAAGTGCTTTCTGCAATATTTGTTCTTAAATGAGTGTCAAACCAACAGGTAAAAAAGTTGGCTAATAATGCCTTTACCTAATGATTGGTTATAATTTAATCTCTTTCCTTTTGATTTGATTCAAGATGATAACCATAAAAGTTGTATTAGCATGAGTAGAATGATGTCAAGAAAGATTCTCCATTTCTTGCTAAATAAAACAGTTTCCTTTTTTTAAAAAATGGAAAAAGTGGGTCAGTGTGTAAAATAATAATGCACTGAGGCTTGGTTCAGACAAATTCATTTTGCCTCAGCATCTCAAGGGGTTCTCCCTCTGAGGGCACATTTAAGCTTTAAAATGAGAAATAGAGGTTTGTGACTAATTGCCTTCAAACAGAGCAATGTAAACATGACTTCTGAGATGTTCAGTGCTTCCACATCATCACAACAGACAAACTCCAGGAAGCCTGAAGGTTTCCAATAACACAGGAAGGAAAACAGAGAAACCCAAAGTGTACACAGCATGAAGCTCTGAAAGAAGCCAGGGTAAATATGCTTACAGCTGATCATTACCCACATGTCTCAGAAGCAGAAATGGAGTTAAACTCTGCTCTTTCAGAATTAAATGAACATATTCTCTCTGCCCAACAATAAATATCTTAATGTGTTACATCAGCACCAACTGTGCTGAGTGAACAATTTTCAGGGCTGAATAATTATTCTCAGAAGGCAATTTTAGAACCACATTAAAGTGTCACCTTTTCTCCCTTCCCTCCTGTTTCCCTCAATAATAAAACCAGGATTAAAAAAAGAACAGGAGAAGTACTTTTTCTGCTTAGAATTCACACCATAAATAATGCATCAGACTGCAACCAAAATCCCCAAACACCCAGCCTGGCCCAGCCCTTCACCCACTGGGCCTGCAACATCACTCCTGAGCACATCCCATTCTCAAAGTCGGATTTCTGCCACCTCTTTATTGCCTTTATTTCATTGAGACAAAGTGAGATCCGTGTGATTCCCACAGGATGTGATGTGACAACATAAAAGGGGATTTTTTTACTACATCACACGTTCTTTTCTCTCATTTTAGAGCAGAAATTTCTCTTTCCAAGCAATAATACATTCCTAGGTGACAAAGTCACGTGAGCACATGGGAGCAAGGAAAAAAAAATTAATGGTGATGTAAAACATTAAACCACTTTTATGAAGCATTTTGATGAACACCAGCAAGAGACAGGGTGTAATTATTGTGGCCATTAGGCTGTTATTTATGTTAAATTTGTTGCTCTTGTTGGCTTCAGAAGTGTTTTAGGACTACAGCACTCTTGGGAGCCCATCAAATGCTCTGGCACGTGAGGCAGCAGCTCTCTGCACTTCCAACAGGAGAATGTTCAATGCCTGCAGGGGAAATGAGAGGAGCAGGGCACTGGGGGCCATGGCACCAGGGCCACAGGAGGGAAGTGTTGTGTAGGAAAAGCAAAGGCAACGCTGCCATACATTTCCCTGGGCCCTGTTATTATTTAATAGCAAGCTAATTTCTTCAATTATAAAAGTGTTAAGGAACTTAAGCACTGGAATCCAGCACCCTGAACAAATGAGACCTGCAGGAATAAACAAAGGATATAGCCTGGAAAATCCTGTTACTGTCTCTCACTGTGTCCACATCCTCACAAACTGATTCAGTCCCTTATAGTTCAAACTGAAAATCAGCTGCTCTGCCTGCAGCACCTGGTTTCAGGCAGCACAAACCAGAGACTCCTTCAGTGCCACAGAACTGAGCAGGAAAAGTATCAAACAAATGCTGTCCTTGTGACATTTCCAGAGAAGGGGAAAGGAAATTGCCAACTTCCAAAGGACAGCAGTAAAGGATGGCCCAGGTCAGGCTGCATCCCCCTGCCCCAGTCAGTGTCTGAAGGGTTCCCCAGCCCCATCTCTGATCACTGTTTGATTCCCACACCGTTTTAATTCACAAAAATGAAATCAGCCAACTTCCAAAGGACAGAAGAATGGCCCAGGTTAGGCTGCATCCCCCTGCCCCAGTCAGTGTGTGAAGGGTTCCCCAGCCCCATCTCTGATCACTGTTTGATTCCCACACCGTTTTAATTCACAAAAATGAAATCAGCCAACTTCCAAAGGACAGCAGTAAAGAATGGCCCAGGTTAGGCTGCATCCCCCTGCCCCAGTCAGTGTGTGAAGGGTTCCCCAGCCCCATCTCTGATCATTGTTTGATTCCCACCCCGTTTTCTCTTGCCTCGTTGGGTCACCTGCCTGGCAGCAGAGGTGGGAGATCGATGCTTCACTCAGTGCTCTACAGATGCTACAAGCAGTAAACCCATCTAATAATCTCCTGGGTCAGGATTTAGACTGTTTCAGAATTTTTACTGCCTGAGAATGAACTCAGAAGAACTGGGGAGAACTTTCTAATTGCTTCCCCATTAACGAGGAACTCTGTCGCCAGCCCGCACTAAGCAAGGCACGAGAACTTCAAATCACATTTGACAGATGGGCTTAATTAGTTATTCTCAGACAGAATCATAATATTTGCTGTTAATATTCATCTGAAAACACCCTGCTGGCTGTGATAATATTTCTGTGTTAATCCTGTTAGGATAAGCTGCTGGTGCCAGAACCTCTCTCACAAGATGACGGATACATTTCAGAGGCTGATAAGGAGAGGCTCTGGCATCCTGCTCTGCTTTGTCATGGCACAAGTGCCTCCCTAAGCCGTGAAATTACACTTGTCACACTGAGTTAGCTTTATTAGCACTATTTTCTGATCCATGTAAAACTATCAGCAACACAAAGGTACTGGAGCTGCACTTAATTAACATTGCCACCTTTGCACCCGTGTGAGCAGACCTCTGCTCTTAGGAGAAATTAAAGGATGTGCAAACAGAGTTTGTGTGATTTCTAAATTCACTATGGAGGCAAAAAACTTGGTAAGGGGCATCAATATTCAACTGTTACCACTTGTGCCTGTTTGGTGACATCGAGTCTAGATAAGGATGAAATGATTTCCCAAAAACTGCAGAGCACACTCCACTCTCCTTCCCCATGAAATGCTTGATTTTACTTCTTAAAATGCACAGCTAAACAGATGCAGGGAAATTTAATGAGGAAAACAACACACTGGGTAATGCATTGCAAATATTTTGCACTCATTTACAAAGAGGGGAGGGAGAAGTTCTCCAAAGTGAGAAAACCAGAAAATCTCAGCTGGGAACTGATGGAACAAATCAAACCAGGAGTTACAGGAGAGGTACACACACACCTATTCCCCCCTGGATTTTATTCCAATAAAATCTGTGCAGGAGCTCAGATTTCTTTTAATAAACACCAGCAATGTTTATACTCAGCATGTGCAAGCACACAGAATGCACCAGCACTGCATGAAGGATGACATAATAATTCATTTCTTGTGTACCAGGGGTCATTTTTAAGGATTGCCACTGGATGATGAATAGGGAAGTTAAGTTGCCAAGATTCAATTCCCCTGTGAGGCTGCTTTATATTTCCCTGCTGAGGAAGAGAAATGAGGCAAATGCACTCAATGGGCCCAGCAAGATGAAGTGTGATGGAAACTCACTGCTCAAGTGATCTCTGATTTTGATCCAATGCCCATTTCAGTCCATGAAAACATTCCTGCTTTCTCCCAGTAGCTTTGAAGGGGGGTTTGAAGAACCTGACAGACTCTGCTCAGCACAGGAGGTTTCCACCTGGGCACACACACACTCCTGCTTTGCCCACTGACATTCAGTCACATGTGTGACAATATGTGCTCTAAATGAGGAAAATTCACCATACCACAGCCAGGGAATTGTGCAGAATCTGAGTTATTGTAAGGAAAAAGTGATTCCTGCCATGATTTCAAAGGGAACTTCTTCCCTTCCTCTTTTCTTTTTCCATACATGCAGATTGCAAGGAGATGAAACCTCCTAATTATTAGTTTCAGAAGGGATTTACTTAAATATCATAAACCATAATAAATCCCCCAAACCCTGTTAGATTTTGCAAGATTTCACACATGAACCATACACATCATTACAAGTTTTCTAACAGCAATGCCAACCACAAAGCAAATGCACTCAGGTCCTTATAAATGTGCACCTGACTTGCAGCTCCAGAAGCAATGAAGAAGCAGCAGGACATGATATAAAAATGTATTCATGAAACCAAAGAGTTGTGATTCAAAAAGGAACATCCACCTGCCAGATGAAGGCATTTTAAGACAGGCCAATTTGCAGAATGGGAATGGAACGTCTATTTCCTTCTGCAGATCAAAATTTCATATTAATCTCACCCTCAACATCTTCATGGTCCAGTCACAAATGACCAAAACAAAACCAAGAAAAAAGCCCAGCAAGCAAAGGAAAAGGACCCAACCCAGCTAGAAAACCCCAAGTAAAATTAATAAACCAAACAAAAAAAAAAAAAAAAAAAAAAAAAAATCCACCACAAACAGCCATATAAAGACCCCCTATGGCTCGCATCAAATAATTTGAAAAAAAATTAAACAAGCTGCAATCAAATTTGAAGCTATGAAACAAATTCTTCTAAATAATTTGTGACAGCAGTATTTCCTTTGAGCTTTACTTCCTTTGAGCACTAGGAATGAGTAACATTTGTGAGGACTGAGCAATGCAGTACCAACAGACACAGCCACAGCTGTTCCAAAAGCATTTCCTCCAGCAGCACAGGAAATGGTACCAAATCCCAGCACGTTTTACAAAGGACAGGCAGGCATTGGAGGAGCTCAAGGGACAGGACCTACCTGTTGTCAGAGGCAGCAGCTCTCCTCTGGGTGCTGGCCACAGCAGGTGCAGATTGCCCAGTGTAATCCTCAGCCTCCCTGATGTCCCACAGGTAGGGGCTGCTGGCTCTCACACTCAGCACCTTCACACCCTTCTTCACCTTGGCCCTGCGAAAACAAAGAGGAGATTTCAGCAGTCACATGGCAAAGGTCAGCCCCATCTACCCCTGATTTTCATTGTGTTCCCATCACTGCCCCACAGAAAACACCACTGTCACTGAGGGTTCAGCAGCAGGACAAGGAAAGGAGATGAGAGAATTAATGAGGACTTTCATATTGTGAAGAAATTCTATCAAGACAGAAATGTGATTGAAGTAATGGTGATTACAGCTTGATTGAAGGGAGTTTGTTCTGCAGCAGGCTCCTGCTCCTCCCTTACCCACACCATGGGCACCCCTGGGCAGGTTAAGGCTCTCTCCTGGCTCCAAGCCCCTGTATTGGAGCAGAAATACCATTTTTTGGTGTGAAAAGAAGGGAGCTGGGTACTGGAGTGAAGAGCTATTGCTAGACCTCATTACAAATAAAACCTTCCCCTTCTCTACTCCCTCTCTGGATTACTCAAAGATGACAATCCTTATCTTTTTTATTTTCATCATAATTTCACCAGAATTCCCCCACAGGTACAAACAGTGCTGGCCACATTGCTGGATCAGGAGTCCTGCTCCCTTCTGCCTCCTGAACGTGCTCACCAGAAGCCCAAGTGGCCAAGCCTCACTGTGAGGTGCCAGGAAATGACACTTTAATGCTATTTGCAGAGAGTGTCACACACAGAATCCATGGAGGGCCACGCAAGCCCTGAGCTGTGGGCAGGAGCCCCAGGAAGGAGGAGGTGAGGGATTTGTGTGAGCAGCTGCAGAGATGCAGCAGCTCTCAAACAGCCCCGGCAGCTCTGCCCCCGCACTAAATTGCTCAGGAAATCTTTGAAGGACAAGATCTACACAGATGTTTCCAGCATAAAAAGCCAAAGGATTCCTTCAACTGTCTTGAACAAAAAGGATTAGATCTCCCTTCCTCCAGCTCTCTCTCAATAGCAGTGGCTGCAATTTCCTGAGCACACCTGGAAGAATAAATGCACGGGGGCTGCCGATTTCTGCTCACACATCAGTCACTGAGCTGCTCACCCCTCACACCAGCACGGAGAGTGCGGACACAGCCCCTGGGAGCCCTCAGCCCCTGGACACTCAGTGCTGAGCAGGGTACAAACCCAGGGAAGGGAGAAGCAAATGAAACCCACAGGAGGAACCCCCAGAATCTATAGATCCGAGCTGAAATCAAGGCCAGGCATTACCTAAGTGCACAAGGACAGCAATTCCCAATCCCATCCCACAACCCACTGTGTGTACTCCAGCCATGGAACAGGCTGCAGCTGCAATTAAAATGTAGCCAATGTCCTCCCTCATTTATCAAGGTGTCTGCTTTAGCATCTCCCGGTGCCTGCAGTTCACACCCAGTCAGTGCTCGGTGTCATTCCTGGGGGCTGCTGAAATGTGGGGTGAAGTGCAACAGGTGCCTGTGAAAAACCCCACACCGGGTTTCACACACTGCTGAGTGCCACGATGGCACCGTGTCACCCCGAGTGTGCCCCGGGGATGTCACACACAGCCCTGGGACAGGCACAGATCACACAGAGCCCTGGCACAGGCAGGACTTCAGAGCCAGGGATGTGCAGGGCATGGGCACCCTGCCCGGCTGAGCACAGACAGCCCTGCCCTCCCATCTCACTCCTCCAGCGCCCTGCACGCAGCACACAAGGATCACATCATCCCCCCTTTCCAACGCAGAGTGCAAATAAACAGGCAATCCGGCCCCTAAACAGCTCTAAATAAAGATGCTTTAGAGCCGTGACATTGAAGTTAGTTTTTCATTACTGTAAGTGCTCCCGGCAAAGATCTGTGTGAACCTTTCATGGTCCTTCTGAGAAAGAGCTACTTTCAACATCAAAGGAGAGAAAGAAAAGAGAGGCTGTTAACACCCTGCTCCCGCCGGTTGTCATCTTGTCACCGGCGGCGATGAGAAGGTGGCAGATAAATTGTGTGCAGAGGGGGCATTTGTGAGAGCTCCAGGCACCCACCAGACATCACAGTGGCCTCGGAGTCTGCCTTGTCACTGCATCTCCCCGAAGCATTTCAGAAATAACTCCAAGGGGCTTCTATTTCTGTTTATTTCAGTGTTTCTGCCTGCCCAGAGCCCGACCTTACCCCAGCACGGAGAGTGCGGGGTGGCAGCCTTGCCTTGCCAACATCCCCCTGCTCCTGCAGCAGGGCTGGGAGCAGCAGGGCTGGGCAGAGGCTTTGCTCCAAACCCCACCGCAAACCACAGACAAGCAAACAGGGCAGAAATGGGACCTGACCACAGCTGCTCCCGGCATGAAAACAAGAAATCAGGTCAAGTTTTACTCACTGGAAAGTCCAAGGCGCTGGTACAAGTCGGCAGCAGAACGTCCCTGCACAGGAGCTTAGAGCTGCTCCCAGCCCTGCCCTGTCATTGCCCAGCAGCTCTCACTGCCCAGAGCCATTTCTATTGCCACGGGGTGCTGCTCACACAGGCTCCTCAATCCAACAGCAAACTGCTGCTCACGGAGCTGGAAACACCTCGTGTGTGCCCCCCGAGCCTGGCAGGGGCTAAGGACAAACCCAGCCAGCCTCCAGATACCAGGCAGGAGCTGGGACAGGGTCCCTCTGGAGAGCAGAATTAAATGCCACGCTTGGAAAGCAGGTAAGTGTGAGGCCAGGTGCTACCACGGGATCGAAAAGCAAGGCAGCAGAGGTGGAGTGACTGAGCTGGAGGTGCACAGAACGCCCTGGGAGCTGTCTCTCGCTGGCAAGTGAGAGCAGAATGATCCCTGTTAACGCTGCGAGTACATTAAATGCAGACATCTCTGCAGGCCCCGAGGTCATTCTGGAGCTGTGTGTTGCTTAAATGAGTTTTGATACCAGAACACTCCGCTCTGACATTTACATCCTGATGTTCCACTGCCTGCACACAGCCTCCTCCCCTCCCTGAGGCCTCTGTGCTCAAAGAATCAGATTCAAATGCACGAAAATATCACCAAACAATGGAAAGCAGCAACAAATGTTCTGGCTTTACTTCAGGACAGTCTCTTTTTAATTCTGGAGTACCAGAACTGAAGGCAACATGGGACAGACAGGTTTGTGAATGCCAGAGCAGCTCATGAACAGCACTGGAATGGGAATGAGGAATGTTGGAGAGCTCACCAGATTAACAACAGGGAGAGGGTGAAGCATGGAGCCAGGATTCACACTGAAAACAAAACCCACAGGCAATCCAGTGCACAGCCTTTGTGTCTTTCCAGTCTCCCTGAAAAACCATCCCTGGGCTAAAATCTGTTCCCATTTGAGAATCCCTCAGCAGACCAAATTACCCATTGCACAGCACAGGCAGGGCTGCCTGGAGTTTGTGTTCCCAGCACTCTTATTTCCAATTTTATGTACAGCATTAGGGCAATGCTAAATTTATGCACTTTAAGGTCAAACTCTTCTTTTGCCTCCCTCTGCAGTTTCATTGCTTTTTATGGCTGAAGCTAATACAGGACAGAATTTGAGGCTGGAAGAGGCTCTCTGAACATCAGTCACAAATACAACGTGTCTGTCATTGAGAAAACAGGCACAACTCAGCCCATTTTTGTCAGACTTAAGGCCCATGAAAACCAAGCCTAAAAGGTTTTCTGGATCTGCATCTACCATGAACCCCTGAAGAAATTTAGACCATTAAACCCCAAAATTATTTCTCCATCAGGAACAAACCTTTAAAGCTGAAATGAAAGAAAGTGTATTTGAGAATTGTATTTAAACCAACTGTTCTGGTCCTGGCTGGAGTGAATTCACCTTTCTCAGCTCAGCAGGAAAGGCAGATCACAAAAATAGGTCATGTAGTGAGACACCTCCTACCAACCATCTGAATGTCTGGCTTTAATTCCATAATGAATTTTGGCATGGCTTATGAAAGGTAGGATTTGGCTGCTGTGATTTCTGTGCAGAGCTGGCTCTGCAAGGCTGCTCAGGGCTCTGCTCTCCCCACTGAATGCTCCCTGTACAAACCAGTGCTGGCAGTTGTTTCAGAGAAGATACCTCCAAGTTTCTGCAGATTACACTAATAGTTCCACTGATTGAAAATCCACAGCAGAAGGGACTGGGGAGTCCCTGAGATGCTGATGGAGTTGGAATAATTTATGGAGAGCGGTCTAGCACAACAGAAGCTATTTAAAGCTGGATGATATACCCACAAACTCTTATTAAGGCCTGTGGTTTTCAGCCCTGTGAGACAGAAACCAGTTATCATTATGCATCACCATGAAAGCAGATTAAAATTAAATCAATCTGTTTATCTATGGGCTTGCAATGCAGCTTTTCCAAAGCACAACACATTCCCCACATAATTAACATTGCAGGAGGAAAGCCCATTCCACACAGACACCAAGCCACTGTCATTCCAATGGAGCCATGACAAAAACACAGCCCAGGTGGATTTATAATGAAATTTAATTAGTGAAAGGGCACAAAACCTGTTTAGGCTTCAGAAGCTGAGTTGTGCATACCAGGAGTTAAATAAAATAGATTTGTCTGTAATGTGTAATGTCATGGGCTGCCAAAGGCTGCCTGTTGTGGCTCACGTTTGTGCACATGCACACAGGTGCAGGTATCTGCATCTCCATGCACAGGACACACATCCCGATTTTATTCCTGTGCCTCTCAAACAAAGTCCTTGCTAAAAACACGTTTTGCAAGATGTAAAACACACAAGTCTCTGGAGAGCCAACAGGGAAGGATGCATACACATCAATTTAAAGCAGAAACAAATACAGTCTGCAGCTCTGACCTCTATTTACTCACCAAACAAGGCATCAGAGGGCCACATCCTCCGTGGGAAGCAGAATGAAATCTTTTTTCAAAAAGAGCCAGAATTAGATGAAGCCCAGGAAGCAGAGCCCCAGAGATATTCAAGCTCAGAACAGCTCTGTGTGCCCTGCAGGGACCAGCAGGACCCATCCTGGGACTCACAGTGGGACACAAAGGTCAGGAACAGGTTTGGCACACACCTGGCTGCTGCCCCTGCTGCTCCCTGCCCCCCTGGCTGTGCAGGATGCTCAGGGCAGCAGGAGGAGGGACATCCCTTCCCCTGCAGGACACAGCAAACATCTCTGCATTCAGGCTGTGCACCGAGGTGTTTGCTTACAAAAATGAAAGGCAAAGATAAATAGAGCTGCCTGCTGATTTGAAGTGGTTGGGAGCCCCGTGGACTGCTTCAAAGTACTGTTTCCAAAATAAATGCAAAAAATATTATGTAGGGTCTGAAATCTTTCTAAATTGCTTGTAAGAAAGCAAACAATGCAGCACATCCCTTTTATTCCTGGCCAAACAGCAGCAAAGCTGCTAACAGCACAGCTTGTGCAACCAGCAATTTTTTAAAATTAGACTTAGATTTAAGGAAAGACAGGAAAAACAAAGCACAGTGCTGGGCAGTCTGTGCAGTGAAAACAAAGTGCCATCTGCCCCATTTCACAGGTGAAAAACATCTCCTGAAACTGCCACCACAGCACAAGCAGCAGGGGAGAGAGGCTGGTGTGGGACAGCCCCAGAGAACCCCAGGGATGAGGGCACGGATGGATGGCCCAGTCCTCCACTGCAGATGGAGCAGGAGAGAGAACAGAGTAACAAAGCATCTCCCCTGAGCTGCAGGACACCTCTCTGTGCTTGTGTGTACAAAGATCCATTCCTGCTGAGTGGCAAAGCAGCAAGTGGGGGAATTCTTATGGTTCACTTGAACTGGCTGAGAACATTGAGCACAGAAAAAGGAAGGAAAAAAACTGGTGAATTGGGCACCACGAGTCTTCATTGCAGAAACAGGAACAGACCTTTATATTCTCTATACAGACCAAGAGGCAATGGGGTTGGCCAAACCAATTCTTTGGTTTTATGTGAAAAGCAGTGCCTGGTACAAGGCCTCTCATTTGAGGTCACACAATAAGGCCATTTCTGAGGGATGCAGTTATTCCTTCAGAGCCATGACCTGGCCAAGGAGCTTTTCACAAGACCTGAATGGAGGGATGTTGCTAGCAATCAAAACTGGGGGAACTTTGACCCATCAAACAGCCACCCCAACTCCCCCAGCTGCCTGATGCTCAGTGACAAGGAGTGTGCTGAGGCTAAACTGCATCAGCAACCACAGATAACATCAAGAACCTCCAAAAACCACAAAGTTCCTGTCCTCTGCAGGAGGGACTGAGCCCCAGAAATGCTCTGTGAGCCCAATGCTCCTCCCAGTGCTCAGCCCCACACTGACTCTGCCCCTCCAGACCCCCCCAGGAGCTCCCAGCACTGCTGCTGATCCAGCTGCTGCTGGAGGTGACCTGGAAAATGCTCCTCACTGAAAAGTCCATTTCCAGCTCCAGCAGGAGGAAGTTCTGAGCTATTTCCACTCACATCCTGATGCTGGTGCTGGGAGCAGAAGGAACACTGCTCCACAGCACGAACCAAGAGCCAGCAGCAAAAACCAGTCAGCTCTGTTCCCTAGCAACTTCTCACAGCTGCACATCAAATCATCTTCTGGACATCACACACACTGTGAGTCCTTATTTCTCTGTCACAGGCGTTCTCTCAGCCATTGCTGAGTGCAGTTCCCTCCTGGAGGTGACACAGGAACCCCTGACAGCAATGGACCCTCACATCAGCTTGGCCAAAACTGCAAAAACCCGCGGATCCATGAGCTGTGCCTGCCCTTCACTCAATGACAAACAGCAGCACCTGAGAGACACAGATCCATGGAGCAGTCTTTGTGCAGAAATCCTGAGCTGCAAAGCCTTTTCTGCTCCCTCCCTCCTGGGAGCACCTCCACTGATTCCTGATGACATTACTGAAGGTTTTCAGCCCCAGGGCCACAGGAAGAGAATGGAAAGGAAGTGTACAAACAAAGAGTGCACATTCTTCAGTGGAGAAAAAAGCCTGCATTGCTCCAAAGAGCTGCTGTTGGCATAAGATAGATATTCACTGAGCAATTCAAATAGGAATTTTTGTTATAAAATCCAGGCTGAACACTGTGGCTCTGCAGTGGCACATTTAAGCACCTTCCTGTCATCTGCACGAGTGGCCACCAAAGCAACATTTGCTAAATAGCATCAAGGAGCTGTGCTGCAGGCAAAGCCCAACAGCCCAAGGAAGCCACTGGTGCAGAAGGGACTCAGTTAATACCAAAATGGCAGAGCTCAGAGTGATCCTGTGCCCTCAGTGCAGGGCACACACAGAGCTGGCAGCATCCAGCTGCAGTAGTGAGCTCCAGTGCATGGCACAGCACAGCTCTGGTTGTGGTTTGCATCTTGGAAGAGCCACCGTCGTTTGGCTGATCCAAACAGGCAGCAGAGATCACTTGGAGTGACAGCAAAACCTCCCTGGGGATTGCTCTGCAGGACAGAGCCTCTGTGCAGGAGCACAAAGGCAGCTGGAAATCCTCTCCACACAGAAATCCTGAAAAATAATAGCTACAGCTCCTCTAGCCTCAAACTTCCTGCACAGCCTTGCACTGCTTGATTCCATTTGTGCACTGCAATGTAAGAAAGATGAGAAGGAGTGAGAGGCTTCTTGTCCCAGCACAGAGTTGCTGTAATTCCCCTGCTGTGGGATTCAGATGGGTGAGAACCCCAGTGTCCTTCACCAATGTTCAAAGTTAAACACCATGAAACACAATATGGGAGCTTAAAACAGGGACTGAGCAAGAATTCAAGTGCACATGAATTTTTCTGCTCTTTTACATTGAAACCTTGTAGCCTTGGACACCAGGTTTAAAGCACCAAAATTTTAGGCACCAATTTGCTCTATTGAAAAGAAAAGGTTTTAAAAGTTTTAATGAGCAGACATGCAGGAATGTTACTTGTGGCAAGGACTGACATTTTCACTTTTGCAGCAAAAGCCCAGCAGCAATCAGCCAAAAACATTAACACTCTAAATGGTTTGCTACTTTTTAAAATTCTCTAGGAAGAAGTGACCACCAGATAGTTGTTTTTGGAAGGGAAAAGGCTGTATCCTGGCTGCCAGGTGGTAGGACAAAGTCCACTAGGAATAAAAGCTGTTTTAGCAGGAACATCACCACAAGGGCTGGATGATGGAGTGATGAGAGTGATGAAACACAAGGCTGAAGAAACCACAGTGAGGAGAGAAAAACTGCAGAAAAGGAGCCCAGGAAAATAACTTAAATTGTGAATTTATCAAACACTGGCTTTCCTCTCATTCTTTAAACTCCAAGAAATGTGAGATGTGACTGAGTACCACCTAAAAACCCAGCTGAGCTTTCCAACACGACAGGCAGAAGCTGCCACCACGCTGATGTGGCCACCTCCAGCACTCCCAGCTCTCAGACTGCGGGAGCGGTGTGGGGTTTTTAATGAGCTTCAGGCAGACATGTGCCTCACAAAGAGCATTTCCCAGCTGTAGCTGGAATTTCTCCTGCACAGAACGTGCACACACTGTGCTGTCACTCTGAAAATCACTGCTTTATTCCCAAATTGCAGAGAGGTGAGGGATGAATCAACAAACAGGGCAATGAAGAATTCAGTTCTCAGTGAAATGAGCACTTTGGGGTGTTTTGCACACTGATTCTTTCCAGGGAGCTCCCTTTGAAGCCCACACCAAAGGTGGCTCTGAGCTGGAGGCACTTTAGGGAGACCCTAATTAACCAGCAGCCCCTGTCATCACAGCCCTGATAAGAGACTGATGCTGATAAGAGACCTCCAGATTGCTCTCAACTCATTGTTTTCACTTAAGAGACAGAAAACAAATGGATTAAAAAGGAAAGATGCCAGGGATAAATATTTTAGTAATCTCAGTCACAAACCTGTCGTATTACAAGGATTACAGCCCATTAGGATTGTACAAAATCCAAGGCAAAGCTTGTAATTCAGCTGTATCTCAGTGACAAAAACCTCCTCATGTGTTCTAGGAATTTGCTAATGTTGAAAACAGCTTTGAGAGCCACTTGTCCTAACAGAGGTACATTTGGGGAAAACCAGCTTAAATCCAAGAGTCACCAAAGCCTCATCCTACTCAGTTCAGCCCTTGGGATGGGGAGTGTGGGAGCAGCTTCCTTTGGAGAGGATTTTCATCCTCATCCTGTTTAGGGAGCAGGGGTGGTGCTGGCTGGAGTGGCAGCCCTGGCACACAGCACCTCCCCCTGCCAGGGTCACCTGCAGCAGCACCAGGGCTGCAGCTACAAAGGGCAATACATCAGCCCCGAGGTCTTCTGCTAAATAAAGACATTTTTCCTCTTCCAAAAATACCCTCCTGGTAGTCTGGGAGTGACTGCTGGAGGAGATTTACTAAAATGGTACACGCTGAAAAGAAAACTACAAAAAATAAATCTGACAGGCCCTCCTGCAGGCTGATTTGAAGACCTTCCCTCCAGGAAGCTGAGTTTCTGACAGAGCCATCACTGTACATGTGCATGTTCTGCAGCAGCACAGGGCTGCACTAATGAATTTTCATTGCACCTGCCTGGGAATGCACTGAGGGAGGAGAATCCAACAGCAGGGCTGGTAGGAAATCTCAGCTGCAGCAGCAGCTCTGGTGGCTGCAGCTCTGGTGGAAGTGATTTACCTGATGTCAAATGTTCAGTAAGTTTGTCCTTGAAGCAGAGCAAAGCTGGAGTGAAGTCTGGGAAGGGGTCACTGGGTGTGACACTGCTCATCAGAGGCATGATCAGATTTGGGTGTGCACTGAGGGATCAGTGCCAGGGCTCTGCCTCCAGATGTGCTCAGAGCAGGGAATTCATAACACTGAAGCTGATTGTGGTGATACAGGGAAAGGCTGGTACCTGCTGGAAACCACAGATGGCTAAATGCAACATCAGACAACACTGAAATTTACAGCAAAACATCATTTAAAGAAACAGAATGCTATTTAAAATAAGACCTTAGCTCATTATTTCAAGAATTCGTATGTCTCTTTCAAAGTCAAAAGGAAACCTGGCATGAAAAATGTTATTTGCAGCACATGCTCAAACTAATGATAATACAGCAATATGGGAGAGTCACATGTTCAAATGTTCCTTCATTTCCCAACACAGCTGCAAAGTGTGCCTATTCAGCCCAGGATATAATAGGATATTTTGGTTCTCAATAATTGGACTTGAGCAAACAAGAGTCAGAGGAGAAAAAAAAAAAAAAGTACTTAGAATTCAGAATTTCCTAGATTTTACCCGTGCTCAGAGAGTGAGGACACGAACTCCATGTGGATTTAAAAAGCTTTTCTGCATGCCCTCTCCAAATTACTGTGTCTATGCAAATTGCCAGCTCTCATCTGCACTGTCTGATTTGAATGAAATTGGGTATAAGTCAGCTCAGAATTAATTCCAGCAAGAGACTTTAAATGTTCTTCTCACGAGTTTCATGTTCTGTGAAGTCACTTTGAAAGCAAAGGTGCTGCAGGATCCTGGACTGGCAAAGGCCCCAGAGAGGATTCACCAGGCCAGCAGGCACAGGGAGAGCTCCTCAGCTGCTGGAATCCTGCACTCACACCCTGGCTCTGCTCTCCTGACAGTGCTGATCTTTGTTATAAATACAGATTGTAAAAGTGGCTCTTTGCAAGTATTAAGATAAATGCTGGATGTATAATTTTAAAATGGCTTTGCTGTATGGATACAGTTTTTATGCATTCCTTTGTAGTTTTTCAGGGACTATCCAAATCCCATTTCCCCAAACACAGAAAACTCCCACTTCTGCTTGCCTCATTCTTGTTTCTATCCCTGCAGAGCTCCCCATTCTATCTCCAGTCCTTGATCATCATTTGTCTCTCCTTCCTGGTGTTTTCCTCTTGGCATTCACCCAATAACAACATATTTATTTACAATCGAGGAACTTCTCAGTCCATTAATTCTTTTCTGGCTTACTGAGAACTCCAATCAGGAATTCTGGCTGCTGCCACTGACACAAACGGGAGCTTCTTCCCATGGCTGTGATCTCAAAGCAGCAGCTCCCAAAATCAGCTCCAGGACTGGGAGAGCAGAACAGAACAGGAGAGCACTGGATGGCAAAGCTGCTGGGAACTGCTCTGGATCTCACTCAGGACAGCTCAGGTTCAGCACACACAAGTGGATTTTGAGGCTCTGGGGAATATTGCAAAGCTGGGTTAAACCCCGTGGCTTTGCTCAGCAGGAAGGGTTTGGAAATCAAAGGGTGTAATACACATCTTTGCTCCTGGTGTGCACAATAAATTATTTATTGTGTCTATGCCTCAGCCCAGGATTCCTAGACAGGTAGTTTAAAAATATGTGAAATTATTTATTCAAGGTTGGGAACACTTTTAACACCCATAACAGATCTCAAAATGAGCTATATTATTTCCAGGATGTACTTTGTTTTCATAAAACTTCTGAACAATAAATCTCCTCAAAACCAGAGGTTTATAACTGACCTTATAATAAGGCACACTTTATTTTTAAGCCCTGAGAGGCACCACATCTATTAGCTTTTTTAAGGGACTAAAGCTCCCCAAAATTCTCCTGACAAAATAAAACCTTTGTGCTGTGATTTGCTGTGTCTGAGCTCAGGTGCCACGCTCAGGGGTGCCCCTGTCACGCTCAGAGCTGTCCCTTCTCCAGGCACATCTGTCCCTCCTGAGCCACAGGATGCTTTTGAGGCTCCGTATTCACAGACAGGTTCCCTGGGCTCTCTGCAGCTGGCACAGCACAGAGAAGCACCTGTTTAACACCGCTGTCCCATCCTGCCTGCATTGTCACCAGCTCATTAAAAACAGGCCTCTGCCATGTAGTTACTAATTAGTGCTTAGTAAAGATAAGGACAACTTTTGACAGTGCGAGGTGGTTCATCATTTACATAAGATAAAAAGCAGGGCGTGCTCAGTGTACACAAAGAACAGAGAGGAGATGGCACTCTATCCATTCTGGATAAGCATTTTGTTATGCTGAAATTATTGTCACTGCACCAAATTAATCTTTCCCTTTATAAACCTATTTCTGAATTCCCTATCACTAAGCAGAACTCCAGACTTGAGTTGTGCTTCAAAGACACCAGGTATTGATATCAGAATACAAACAACACTATGTGACTGATTTAATTCTGCCATTAAGCACAAGGTTTGGGGGATTCCAGGATCTCTGGTATGGTAATTTTTTTGTGCTACTGTGCTGCATTTGATCAACTCAGGCCCCCCTCAGCCTGGTTTGTGGCTGAGGTTTATACTGCAGGCTGTCATTCTGAAGGAGAGTGCTGTTGTTGATAACAATTTCCAAGTTGTCTCTGCCAAACACTAGGGTACACATTCATAGACTTCCTAAATGACTTTGAAATATTTGAAAATAGTTCTAATTTGAAAAAGGTGTATTGACACCCTGAAAAGCAAGTTGGAGACTGCCAACCCTGCAGCCTCCACCCCAGATATCCATAACCCAACTCCAGGAGCTCCTCCACAGCAGGAGAACACAGCACCACCCACAGCTGCATGTGGCTGCAGAGCACCCTGAAAGCATCGGCCACGAACCAGAGAGACCCAAGCCAAATCCACAACCCAAACACGAAGCACTCGGGTGCCACCCCCAGCACACCGGGTGGGCTCAGCTGCTCTCCCCAGACTCGTTTACAAGGTGTGTGTGTGTGTGAGACTGGCACACACCCAGCTCTCATCCCCTACCTGCACCATTTCCCTCTCCTGACTCTAAATTAGCATCTGAGGCAATCACTGATTTTGGGTGTACAGCCTCAGATTTCAGCTCCATGGGAATACAGAGCCATTCTGACATGCACTGAAGTCCCTCCATGGGACAGCCCTGGATGTACATTATATACATTTGTCTTCTCTCTGTGTTTATGTCTGGTTTCTCTCCCTAGGAAGCACAGACACCGAGTGCTGCTTGCTGAGCTCTGGAGGGCGGCTGGCCAGGTTTTCATTCCCAGATCAGCTGAGAACATCCTCCACAGATTCAGTGAGTGTGGCACAGGGACCCGGCCTCTGGTTTTGTGCTGGCCAAACCAAAGAGAAGCCCAGCACCTGAACAAGCTGCTCCTGTTCCATCCTGTCAGAAACACTGATTGCCAATGAGAGGGAGAAGAGAGACGGGCACATCAAACAAATTTCTGTAAATCTCAATCCTTTAAACTCTTGATTGCTGTGAAGGAAGGGCAATGCCCCTCTCAAGGATTGGGAACGCCGCCTCCTCTGCAGCATCACTGGACAAATGGGACTCTGAACGCCAGTTCTGAGCACCCACGGGCCATGAATGGCCCGGCTGAGTTTACAACAGCAATAAAGAACAGACTTCCAAAGCGAGTGCGGACTGATGTACACAGCAGAGTGAAAAATAAACACACTAAAGCTGCTACATAATTCTGTCAAGCATATGGCTAAGTTGTGATTTTATTTAGAAAACAGATTGTAAGAGTGAAGTGATGACAGCTGAGTCTATATTGGTCAGTCATAAATAAAGAGGATTCTAATAGAGTTACTGATCACATGCTGCCACACACATTTAGCGAGAGCTAATCACTTAGAAAATAGAGCTTTTAAAACACATTTTGCAGCTCATTTTCAACTTTACATTGCTCAGTTGAAAAATCCATGATTACTGCGCCTCACTTTTAAGGGAGCGATGGGGGAGTTCCATTTACGGGCTCAATTAGACTTTGTAGCTCCTTTCGGACAAAATGAATCCCTCCTGCACTGCAAAGGAGCCGCAGCAGCTCCTGCACAGGCAGCGGTGAGGGGCTGCCAGAGCAGGGCTGGCACCCTGCCCCCTCCATGGGACAGCCCTGGGTAATAAATACATCTATTATTGGCTTTTCGCAAATATTAAGATGAACGCTATGTGTAGGACGTTAAAATGGCTTTGCTGTAAGGATACAGTTTTTATTTCTGCTGTTAACACAACCCAGCCATGGCAGTGGGATGGCTGATCTCTGTGTCTGTGTGTGACTGAACTGCTGGGCTGGGATAACACCCAGTGCACACCCGGTGAGGACCCTGCTATTGATGTGTTAATATCATAAAATATCAATATTGATGTGTTCCCTGGCACACCTGAGGAAAGTCTGGAGCTCAGCCCAAACTGGAGGTGAGAAAGGAGCTGAGTTAAAACCACAGCCAGGAACCAGCGAGCTCTGAAAAGGCAGAACCAAGGAGGGGCTGTGCTAAACAGGAATATGTAAATTAGTCTGTGTGGAAATATGAATATACATAANGAGCTCTGAAAAGGCAGAGCCGATGAGGGGCTGTGCTAAACAGGAATATGTAAATTAGTCTGTGTGGAAATATGAATATACATAATGACCTATGAATATGCAACAGGCTGATGCCAAATTCGTCAAATTTGAGAGTAACGAACCTTGAGCTATCTTTCTTGTCTGCTTCTCCTCCATGCAGGAGGGGTTTGGGAGGGTCAGGAACTGCAGGCTGAGCCCTTTCTCCATCAGCCACAAAGCCCTGGCTGCTCTGGTAACATTCCTGCCTGGGTGGCACCTCCAGTGGAAAAAATCTGTCACTGCCCCACGTGCTGGATCAAAGGTGGATGAAATGCTAAATTTCGATTATTAACCCGGTATTGTAGTCTGTACTCACGGGGTACTGAAATTGGAACAAATGCAACGAGTGCTGCATTTGTGTTCGCTTCAGTGCAAGAGCACTGGAATGTGTCCCTGGCCCGCAGCAGGAGCTCAGTGTGTGGTGCTGCCTCTTTCCGAGAGCCATTATACACCAGGAGACAAACAACTGCTAATTAGCAGCCTTTACGTGCCCATTAGGTTAAGTGTTCTTGAAAGTATATTCATCTGCCATCGCATTTGCATTCTGATAGCAGATGAGAGAAATTGGATATTAAATCCATTGGCTCCCTCAGAGGGCAAACAGAGCAGAAGAGTCTATTAAATCACAAAAGGAAAAGAATTCCATGCTGTTCCCTGGAATTGTTTGAGCTATCTGCAGAACCTGGCAGTGTTCAGTACAGAAATGGGGCTGAGACACCCTGGTACCACCGAGGGGAAAATCAGCTCTCCTGGACACTGGGCAGCTCAGCCTCACCTGACTGCAAAATGCAGCCTGAGATTTTTCATTAGAGACTATGGAACCTAAAGATAAAATCAATCTTTTAAGTGCAAAAGTCCTTTTGATCTCTTTTTTTCTGCCGTAGCATTTACTCAGTTTTAAGGAATACAAATCACCAGATAACTACATACTGATAATTCCGAGTTTTCCCAAAGCTTCCTGGCACATTTAGCAGCATTACTCACACACTCCTCCAAAGAACATCATCTTTGACTACTGAACTTTCCTGTCAGCACCTGTGTGAATGAATTCTACACTCCACACATGCAGTTTGTCTGGTCTGGGGTTGGATTTGTTGTTTCCAAGTGACCTGCAGAGTCATTAGGAGATGTCCCTGGCAGGGTTTCAGTTTCCAGAAAAAGCCACACCTGCCACACTGTGAAGATGAGAAAGATGCCATAATTGAAAAAGATTTTGCCAATACTGTCTTAAGCAGCAAACGCACAGTCAATCTCTGGGTGCCTCTGAGAGAAATGGAGAAAGCAAATTCCAGCCAGTCCGTTTCTGTCTGCCAGGGCCAGAGCGATCCCTGCCAAGTGCCATCTCCTCAGACAAAGGAGGAAGAAAACAAACACACAGGGAGTGTGTTGGGAGCAGTGGTTGCAGCAGTGCCTGGCTGCTCTGAGAGCACAGACACAGAGCCGAACGCAGCCGGAGGGGGCACAGAACACCCAGGATTAGTTCCACACTCTGAGGCGGCAGTGACAGGCTGTCACAGCGTGACAATGGCTCCATCGATCGCCTGTGGCTCTGAGCGGGCACCGGGAGCGTCCCTCGCTGCACCTACACGTGGTTCTGCAGGGATTCCAGAGGGACCGAGCCACGGCTCTGAACAATCAGAAAACTCAGTGTTCACAGTGGGCAGAACCCCTGCACTCAGTGCCGAGCACAGCCACACACACACTCGGTCCCGGCTGACACAGAACTGCCAATCAACAGCTGCAAATCAACATCTGTAAGCACTATCACAGCTTGTTAGTGCTGAACCGGGCTGATTCTCTTAACCAAACTGATAAATAACAATACACAACAAAGAAAACCACATTAAGGCCATGGCAGGTGGGACACAGTGAAGGAGGATGAGATCAGCTGCTGCCCTGGCTGCATTTCCATGTGATTATTATTTATCACAACAGCCCCTGGTCCTGTATTCAAGTGCCTGAGAACACTCAGTACAAAAGCTTTGGTAACTCACTCCTTCCAAATTATTCTGAGCCACTGGAGTCATAATTACACTGTCATAATGAAGAGGGAGAAAACTCTTGTAACAAGCAAATTCTTGTTGCAAATTGCATTTTGGAAGTGATAATTCCCTCTGAAGTAGGCATTATCACGTCTTGCTGCCCACATCAGTTCATTACGGTGCCTCTGCTGTCCCAGAGGAGCCTTCTCTCAGTAAATGGATGTTTGGGGATGATATTGCCAACTCGGGACTTATTACTTAATTGAATATGGAAACATTTAGGCCATTAGCATACATTTGGAAGTGTCTTATTTCACAGATGTTAATTTATCTTGGGGAATGCCCTTCTTTCTTCCCTCCTCCTTTTTCCCTCTCAGTCCTTTCCCTGCAGCCACCTTGTTTATTCCGTTAGCTCTGAGTTCAGCCATTTACAAGCCTGTGGTGAGCAGTTTACTATTTCAAACCTTCCCGAATTGAGATCTGGAGTCTATTTTCCAAAAAGTGCAGCCAAGCACTTCTTATCTTCCCTCACAGCTGAAAAGTATCACCAGCTCTGGTGATATCCCCAACTTTCCTTCATTATTAAGAGCTATTGGGAAAGTTGCAGTAAGTTCCTGGAAATTGCCAACCTGGACAGGACCCTGGCATGTCCCAAAGTAAGGTGCCAGGCACTGCAGAGATGTCAAGTCCTAGAGCTTGGTTTCTCTGCCAAGTTCCAGTGCGCGCTCAACATCTGTATGGTCCCAAAGAAGGTGGGTTGTGAAAACATTCTGAACATTTTAAATTAATCAATAATAGTGCCTGTACTCACACTGGTTCCAGCCCTGTGCTGCAGCCCAGCCCCTGCAGGCCCTCCCTGTTTATGCAAACACCTCTCTGAGCCACCTGGGAACGTCCAAAATTGCCTTTCCCCTCCTGGGTTCAAACAACCAACAAAATTGTCCACAAACAATGGCTTCAGCTGGTGATGACTGACATCTTCCTTTCACGGTTTACAAATTGCTCCATCCGACAGATTGGCAAAGCAATTACTGTCTCTGCTAAATCTGGAGCTCAGACAGGGTTTAGAAAGGATTTTTCAACATAGAATTAATTTATTTTTATTTGCTGAATCAAAGTCAATTAGCGTTTACTAGCTAGAAGGGGAGTAATCCTGGTCCTGATGTGCACTGAGCAGTGCCCAGATCAAACAGCAGTGGGGCAGTGTGTGAGCTCAGCAGAGCCCTGGGGGCTCTCCCCCTGCTGTCTGAGCTCACAGCCCCATCCCTGCCCCGGGGACCACAGCAGGTCCCGCTGACACCTCCCCGGGGCTGATGGATGGCAGGAGCAGCACCTGCAGCCCGGGCACCTCACACCTTGTCAGTGCCGATCTCCCTCTCCATCTGTCTTGCCTTTACCAGCACCTCTCACACTGCGGCATTTCTGACCACAAAGGAGCCCCTCATGTGTTCTCCTCTGAGAGCCAAGAAAACACCACTTCTGACATCAGTTCCATAAACTGGGGGATTGGCAGTACCCCAAACCTCCCCTCTCCTAAACAAACCACCAACTAAAACAACCAAACCCATATTTCCCAGCTATCATCAAGTGAACTTGATTTCTGCTAATGTTCTTCAGCTCCCTAAATTAAGGAGTCATAGAGGAAAGCCAGTTTTCCCTGGCCAAATCTCCCAGTGTCTCCAGAGCACAGCAGAACAGTAATCCTGAAGTGCCAGAGCAGCAGGGCAGAGGTGCAATCCCAACCAGGGCAGCTTCAGTGTCAGAGCTCCCTCGGGTTTGAAGTTTCCAAGTGATCAGGGGAGGAGGCAAACAGAGCCCTTGCAGCAGGACAAGCTGAAACACAAATGAAAAACCAGCCTGTGCAGTGTGTCTGGGCCAGTGACCCCAGTGCAGGCTGTCCCAGGCACCCAGGGTTTGCTGGCAGAGCATCCCACAGCTTTCCTGCACTGCTGGTCCCACCTCGCCCTGCCCAGGCTGGAGCCAGGCTCTGGGTGGATGTGACAGGAGGAGAACAGCCCTGGGAGTGCAGTAAACCTGAAATAACAGGCAGCTGAAAGGCCACTCGTGTGGGTAATGCTGGATCTGCCTCTCAGTGTTCTGACACCTGCTCAGGCAATGCGAGCTGATTCTCAAGGCAGACGATGTTAACTGGAATAATTTTAACAGAAGGAACTGTTTTCTCCTTAATATAATCTGCAAGTGCAACAGGAGGTAACAGAGTGCCCCAGAAGTCAATAGTTCTTCAGCACTTGTCTCCACAGTGCCGGTGACAATTTTGGGCCATTAGCAAGTCACTTAGCAGGGCAGCAAAGCGATTTTGCCATCCAGAAGATGGAGAGGATTATATTTGCTTGACTGGCTCATAAACAGGCTGTAGAAGAGAATTCCTGCTCACACTGAGTGCTGAGCACGGCAGAACCCCAGGGGCTGCAGGAACAGAGGTGATCCCACCCAGCCCTGCTGCACAAACACCCCTGCACCAGCCCGTGCTGGGAAAGAAATTCTGGTTATTGCCACGAAACAGCAGCCAGGAGGGAAAGCCTCTCAATATTTAACCATTTCCACAGGGCTCTCACCTGCTCAGGTCACAGTGCCCAACTCCTGCCCTCCTCAACCTCATTTCTACAGCAGGACTGAGCAGTGAAAAAGCTGAAATGCAGAGGTTGTATTGCAAAAGAAGGGATAATTTAGGTTTTGTTTTGTTAAATTAATTTTCTCTCACAGTTACAAGAGAGGGGAAAAGTTCAGTTATGAGAAGATTTTAGAAGTTGTTTAAACCAGAATGTGGAAGGGGATGTTTTAACTGACAAAACCAGAGCTGAGGAAGGAGAGGTAAAGAATGTGCAATGGGATTCTTTTCAGTCTGGCAGAGGAGGTGCAAATCCAGGCTGGGGGACCATGAAATAGCCACATAATCCAAGGCCTAGAGGAAAGCCCATCTCATCAGAGGTTTATGGTGTGGTAACCTTCCTGATCACCACTTACTCCCCGATTGTTTCTGCCATTTAAATATGACTCAGTTCAGCACAAAGAATAAGATGTGATTTAGCCCAGCAGTAGAAGAGCACACAAGCAATTTGATAAAATGCCAGTCTTGTTCAGATTTTCTTGCTGTGTAAATTGAGAGCTAATGATCTCCACTCTGCTCCCCTCATGTACTGCTGCAGCCCTTTTCATGTTTGCTGGGTTATTATTGATTGTTAGATAAAACTGAGAATAAGAGAAGCTCAGGTAACACAAACTCTTCGGGCCTTTTGGGGAAAATCTTCCCAATTATCAATGAGCATCAACTGCTCATTCAGCAGCACAACCTCACACCAGTCCCTGTATTCCCACATCAGCAGCATCAAAAATCCCAGAGGGAAACCACAGAGGGAAAGCCTCTCAATATTTAACCATACTGGTACCTGCAGATGCCCAGCCCCATCCTGGGTTTACAAATGCAAAAATAGCATTGATAGTTTATTAAAAAACCTTACTTTTCTCCCAATATTGGAGATTTATGAGCTTCTATTACAGCCTTCAGTCACTCCCTCACACTGGAGTCACTAAGTATAATTAGAAATTGAAAAAACTGTAAAAAGAAAAAGCTGCTGCTTTTCCCACTCATTAATGTATCCTGGCCTGACACCCAGTAGCTTAAGGCAATTCTAGCTCTCTAATTTCTTTGCTGATTCATCTTCCAGAAACAGGAAAACAAATTTAAAAGGTTGCAAGCAGAAAGTATCAATCCTGCTGACTTTAAAACAAAACAGAAGGTTATGTTTATAAGCTACAAACAAACAAAAACCTGTATGTAGAGTGTGGATTCAGAGAAGTGCTATTCCTAGCTCTGGGAAATTCTGGCACCCCTGCACATCCTGATTGCAGTGACAGCACTGAGTTATCCCAGCAGGAACTGGAGCTGTGCAACACCAGAGCTTTGAGGCTTTCATTGCTGAAAGCATTTTGGAAGGACTGACATGAAATGACACTTTGTGTTTTCCTTCCTCAGCAAAAACACTTCAAACAGAGACCTCACTTCAGTTCCACTTTCCTACACGTGCACCATGAAATTACAGAAAAACAGCAAACCCAGAGAGACTGGAGTATTTCCTGTGCACATCAGGAAACTTTCAGCACCATGAGGGGAAGGAAGAGGAGCCTCCAGCCTTCCCTGGCCACCAGCACCTGAACACAAGGTGACAAGGGGGAAGCAGGTGTTGAATGAAGCTCAGAAATCCCCCAGTTTCCTAGGGCCCAGTGGAAGCTTTCAAGCTACAGCAATATTCTGTATTTACCCATCATCTATATTTTATCTCCTTCCTCTCCTCTATCTCTCACACTCACACAGAGTCAAGACAAATATTTTTAATTTCCCAAGCTCATTAAAAAACAAGGCCTTGGCTCTTATGGTCCAACTCTTCCCCAAAATTAAAAACAGTCCATCAGTTCCACATTCACTCCTCTAAATCTTCCCTTGAGCAGAACAGCACAACATAAAACCCAACTTTCCCTAAATCTTTTAGTATTCAGAAGTTTCTAGAAGGCTCCCCTTGAAGATAATTCCTATTAGAAAGGGGAAAATTCACTCTAAGCACTGTAGTTCTGAAACAGAAATACTCAGTAGTGATGAGTAATTTTTTACTTGTGGCTATTTTGCATGTCTCCATTTCTGACCTGCACATCCCATATCTTCCATCTGTTCAAGCCATGGTTTCCAGTCCACTGGAGCAAAAGCAATGGCAAAAGCATTTTGCCAGCAGCCCTTGGCCTCACTTCATGAATACAGTTCCAACTCTTGCTGCCACTCAAGGCAGAACTTAATAATGGACTGGCTCAAAATAAAAATTAATACAACTTTTCTCATAAAAGAGCTGCACTGGGGGATCAGAGAGATGAGAATGAGAAGAGACCAGACAGATGGAGAACATGAACACACAAACCACAACTCTGACCAAAAACACCCAACCAAAATCCCTTATAGATGCTGTGACCAGAGCACAGAGAGGAACAGCTCCCCAGAATCCCAGGTAAACAATTTTATAACTGCTCTGACACTGCAGCAGGTTACAGCCTCAAAGCCAGGTACTCTCAGAAAAACAGGTCAAGAGAAACCAAAACTCAAGAAAGCAACAGCAAGTTGCTGCAGAAGTTTGTTTTTACAAGGTAACACCAAAGTGCTGTTTTTAAGACAAGAACAACACACTTTTCATTTTGAACTGATATTCACTCCCTATTTTTAGCTCATTTTTTGTTTTATGATACCTTAGATCTCAGAATAAAAAGCTACAATTCAAACACATCTTTTCCTTTTTGTTCCAGAAAATTCATTTTAGAAGCCTCCCTTTAAAAGTTCAGGTGCTGAGTTTTCATCCTAATTTAAACAAAGCAAGGTTTTTGAAAATTTTATAAACCCATATGTAACATAATTATCATGGTTGTAACCAGCTCCACTTTTAATGGATTGCAGCTCATGGAAACAGAGATGCTTTGAAGTGAGCTTTCTAAGACTCCACATTTCCAAAGTAAAAACATTTTTTACCTTCATTAATTGTTTTTAATGTTTATATTTAAGCCTATTTTCAAATGTAGCAGAAGTTTCCATGTCTGCTGATGTGATCCCTTTTAAGTCACCAGAGAATAAAGATCAAGACATCCCTGAACACTTGCTGGGAGGAACTTGGATTGTCTTGAACTTGAAAGCAGCACTCAGGAAACAATTTAAATCTCAGATTGACTCAGAGGATGAGAAACTGATCTGGAGAGGAGAGGTGTTTGTCCTCCCCCAGATGAAAAACAAGTAATTGCCCTTGAGTCAGCAACCAAGTGCTGTGGTTATTCACTTTATACATCTCACACCTGCAAAGGGAAAATGTCCTGATTTCAGGGCAAAACCTCCCCAATAAATCCCCCACAAACCTCCCTGGGGGAAGGGGAGGGGGGGAAAGAATTCCTGTGTTGAGCTCTTAGTTCTGAGGCCAGTGGTGCCAGATCTGAGTTAGTCCTTGCTCCAGGCCAAGGCACAGTTCACCAAAGCTCCATTTACAGTTTCATCCCTGGAAGGGGAGATGTGCAAAGGGGTTCCACCTCACATCACACCAGGGTGGGAGGTCCAAAGGCTCTGCAGTGCTCAGCACAGCTGTGAGGGAGCCTGTGGGGTTCGGACAGGAGGGGAGCTCACTGCTCCCTCCTGTGACACACCTGCCCTTCCACAGGAACATTCTGGGAGCTCTCCCAGCACCCACCATTTCCAGCACAAACCCTCTGGCGAGGGCTCAGTAACACTTCAGAACCTCAGACATCCTGTAATGCACAACTGGGCTCACAACAGGCTGGGGAGAGATGCTGGAACACAAATCCCACTCCAATGCCCAATTCCCGCTCATTTCCTGTAAATAACTCTGCGGATTTAAGCTTCATTAATCTCAACATGAGTCCAGTGAGAGATTAGGAGAACTGCAAACTCCAGCTCTCCAGAATTTAGATGTTATCTCCTCTTAGTACACAGATACGTCCCAGCTCTACCATTTCAATTTTTGTAAGCATTGCTCAGAGGACAGCCTCAGCAAAAGGCCTCTCTCACTGCAAGAGCCCACATCATCTCAGCCAATTCACACAGTACCCGGCTGAACACCATGACAAGTGGTGAGGCAACCAAGCAATGCGATTTTTGGAGAGCAGCAATGCACAGACTGTTAGGCAATTCACACAAAGTGACTCCCCAGAGCAGAGAAACACGCAGCAGCCTTACCTCAGTGTGAACTGATCCTCTGTGGAGTTTTTAGCAACAGACACGAAGAAAGTCAGGATGTCTCCTTGCTTGACAGCCTTCGGCGCGTACCGGATGACAACGTTATTATCCAGCCTCATTTCGGTCAGAGCAGGGGCGGCCCGTGTCTGGTGGAGGAAAACGCTGCCGATCCTCTGCAGGGGAGGCCCCGACTCGTCGATGTCGTTGCGGCCCGAGCGGACGCCGCTGTTTTTCCGGACCTCCTCCTTGGCGCACTCCCCTCGCTCGTCCCCGGCCTGGATGGAGTAGTAAAGCTCCACGGGGCTGCCCTGGGAGCCGTCCGTGTGCTTCTTGCGGCCCGTGGGCACGCTGGGGGGCCCGAACCAGGCGGGCAGCAGCTCCAGCCGTGCCACGCACAGCCCCAGGTCCCCCCGCAGGCGGCAGCTGCCGCGCACCTCGCGCGTCTCGCGGAAGGCGAACACGCGCAGGCAGGGCAGCCGCTCCCCGGGGCTGTGCTCGTCCCAGTCCCTGCCCACGATGTGGAACAGCACCTGCACCCGCGGCTTGCTCGCGTAGATCTTGGGGCTCAGGATGAAGGCCTGCAGCCGCCAGTCGAAGGAGAACTTGGCGGAGGAGCCGAAGGGGTTGGAAGGCAGCATCAGGTCCTGGGGCACCGCCTGCTGCACGGAGAAGGGGCCGTAGGTGGCGTTTAACACGGGGGGACTCTTGGATTTGTAGATCAGAAAGGATTCCACCCGGGACTGCAGGCTGGAATTCCTCATGATATCCTGGTTGGCCTCCTTGAGGAAGAAGGACACATCTGCATTGTGGATGCGGTAGGTCACGGGCAGGTAAGTGGGCAGCAAAGAAAACCTCTGGATGCTCTCCAGGATCCCGCGGCTCTCACTCACTGTGGGAGGGAAGGAGAGGCGAAAAGATCAGATCCTCAAGTCCAACTGAGATAAAACCTCACTGACTTTACTGGGAGGCTCGGCAGTGCTGCAGTGGGATTAGTGCCAACACACCTCCTCAGTCCCTGCAGAGGTGGCCCAGGCAGGTGATGATTTATCTCATCAGCTCGGAAAACAATGGTTCCTGACACATTCTGCATGACAAGATCAGAACAAGTACCTTGTGCAGGTTTACACGTGCCAAAGGTCACACTCCATTTACAATGAACATTTATCATCACAGACAGTGACCCAGTCAGTACCTACACCTCAGATCACTGCACATCTCAAATATCTGCTCATCACTGGGACCTGTGCAGGACCCAATGCAACGATCTTACATCAAATGCTGCAGATGGACTGCCCAGAGTTCAACCTTCTCCAGCAGCACATGGACTCTGAATGGTTTCCTGCACAAGGCTGAATTTCACTTTAAAAATCTTTAGCACAATAGCCATTTACACAACAGCTCCTTTACATCCCCCTCTGGCGAGGATTTCAAAAGGAGCTGTGTTTGCATCCAATTTCCAGTCCCTCCTATTCCACTTGATCCGTGAATAGAGGGTTTTCTCTGTAAATCAGCATCAGCAGTCATTGTTGCCTCACCCTGCACTGTCCCTGATCCAGCTGCATTATGTGAGGCTGTACATCACTGCTCACAAAGAACATTGCCAATGGCACCGAGCCTCTCCCACTGCAGGGCTCCTATTTTAACTGTGCCAGCCAGCAATTACCTGAGGCAGGCTGTGCTAAAGAACAAGCTCTGCATCCTTTCTAGGAACTGGCAGTCCCAAAGAACAAATTCAGAAACTTTAAAAATACAGATGCAAACACGGTATCACCTCTCCTGTTTGAACAGCTGATCTTTGTGCTCACATCTTCTACACTAATTATGAAATAAATTGCCTTTTTTCCCCACAGCAAATTCAAATCCTTACCCTTATTCAGAAAGAGGACAAAGGCTTACCACAGATGGCATTCAAAGACAACCCAGTTTCTCAAGCTCTAATTCACAAATGCTTTAGTAGCCTTTATTTTTTTGTTTAGCATCTGACCTAAATATTTGTTTGCTTCTGAGTCCTGTGGTGGCCTAAACTGATGCCAGTTACTTCTCACCATGAATCTTCCACTGAGATGCTGCACTCCACCCTGTCCAACCTCAGACAAGCCACTCCTCCAGTGCTGCTGCTCCATGTCCCAAAAATAAAGGGTATTCCTGTTTCCTTCCCCTTACCATTTGTAAGGCAGTGAAAGCTGAAATCCTGTGATCCCCAGAGGTGGCGAATTCATCCAAGATCTCACATAAAGATCATTTTTAATCAAGAGTGAATTGCAGAGCTTTCTTACACACACAAACACCCTTCATTTCAGCCTTAGTCTTTGGAGCATTCAGCTCCCACTCTTCCTCTAGAGACTCACTGAGAGCAAATGAACATTTTAAAGACCTTTTTTGGAGCATCCTCCAGCAAAGATTCCTGGTGGCAGTGAGGTGCAGGGCTGGAGCTCTGCTCTGCTGCACTCAGCTCACAGACCCATCTCCTGCCCCACTGATAAATTCCACTCATTTCATTCTCCTCTCGACCTCTTGGCAAAGCACAGCAAGGCATCAAAGACACAACTTAGAGAGGGAAAAAACTCTGAGCATTCAATCTTTAATTTCCCCTTATTGTGATTGCAGCTCCCTCCCTTGTGTTCCACATTATTTTTATATTAAAATTACCATACTATTTCACATCATAATTTTTTATTCGTTTATTTTAGTGCTTAATTATCTGAGGGATTAAAAACCTTCCCTCTACACTCCCCATGTCCACAGGACAATGTTCCTCAGATTCTGTAAATCAATGACTTCAGAACAGGAGAACAACACAAATGGGGAGAAACAAAAGAGAAGGTGAAGTGCCAATCAAAATAGGAAACATCCTCACAGCTGGAATGAGGTGCATTGTTTGAATTCCTGGGCAGTGGCAAACTGGTGCCCTCAGTGGTGTCCTTCCCCCAGCACCAGCTGGGAATGTGCACTGAATGTGAACTGGTTTGTGCTGGAAGCTGCCAGCAGCTTCCCAAACGCCAAAGGCCAAAAATCCAAACCATTTTAGACTTTTATCTGGGGAGAGTTCTAATCAGCACAAACAACAACAACAAAAAGTCTCAAAAACAACACTGAGCTCTGCTGTGCCATCTGGATTTTGACCATGAAAGTTTATTAAGGATTCTGAAGGATAGGAAATTAAAATCAAAAACAACTATCAGCGTCCTTAATTACAACCACGACTATTTTTGTAAAAATTATGCACGTTTTTACAAAGGCAGAGCTGCAGAAAATTACCATTCTGTGTGTTATTGAGTGAGACTCAGCAGAAAAGTGGTGTTTTAAAGATTTAAATTATATAATCTATCCCAAATACTACAGTCTATCTCTACCATCATAATCAAAGTTCCACTGAAATAACCCACCTGAATAATTAAGGTAAGAATGACACAGTGACTCTCACTTATGTATGTCAAACAAAAGGATGGGGAACTGAAGTGCTCTTAAGGAAACAGCATCAAGACAAAAATTAAACTCATTCCAGAGCTGCAGTTCACTGTACCACTGTGTCTGGAAACTCCTCTACATGGAGACCTTCACCAGCACTTCCAGGAGATGGTCCCCAGCACTGGGAGGGAACCAGTAAAACCTGACTTTGATGCCAGGAGCTGTTCTTTCCCAATCCCTGCACCAGTGACTGTGTCTGACCCCTCATGATGGTGAGGATTTCAATCCATGACCACCTGAGATGTTGTCACAGGATGGTTTTATTCCCTCTCTCCCCAGTGAGCCTTCCTGGGGCTGATGCTGTTTAGAACACGTTTGCCATTGATGGAAGGAGCACACACAATCTGTGGGCCAATGACTGAAAGCACCTGAGGCAGAGGCAGCACATGAATCCCCCCTCAGGAGCTGTGTGCAGTGCTGCAGTCACCTCTCAGAGCCACACTGCCCTCCTCAGCGAGGGGTTCCTTTTGTGCTGCACCTTGGCTCAACCCCCTCCATCCCTCCAGAATCACAGAGCTTTGAGGCAGAGACAGAACCACAGCTCATGGCTCAGTCCTGCTGCAGTTACTGACCATGGCTCCAGAAAGTGGAGAATCTGCCAGAGCCCTGACTCCATCCTGCACTGCCACATCCTTGGGTTAAAACCCCTCCATCCCTCCAGTATCACAGAGCTTTCAGAGACAGAACCACAGCTCATGGCTCAGTCCTGCTGCAGTTACTGACCATGGCTCCAGAAAGTGGAGAATCTGCCAGAGCCCTGACTCCATCCTGCACTGCCACATCCTTGGCATCTCAGCCCTCACAGTCACTTTATTTTTAAAGCTGTTCAAGCCACAATCATCCAGCATTCATGAGATATAAAACTCTTCCAATCAATTATATAATGCTACTATTAAAAAAAAAAAAAGTAAATTGTCTTTTTCTTGTAGATTGAAGGGAACAACTTCTTAGGGAAATTGCCTTCCCAGCTGCAGGCTCAGGCTGGAAATGCAATAGATGGAATTTGTTGCTGCATCTTGGGGATTGAGATAAGTGGTTCTTTTCACTAGGCCAGAATTTTTACCTTTTTAGTTCATTTCAGCTGCTCTCCGTGAATCTTCTGAACACTTCTGCTCTTCTAGATTTGCTATGAATTGAAATCACTTCAGCAAAAAATATATAGAAAAAAAAACCTGCTAGCGTGGTATATTTTCAGCTCTGGAAAGTAATGTCACAGGAGATGCCTGTTCCAATGAAACTTCATGCTCACTTCTGAAAAATGGAGCTATTTCAGCTTTAACCTAGTTAAGTTAATCTGCTAATGCTCCAAAGGGAGGCATTTTAAAGCCAAGCTAAAACCAGAGCGAGTCCCTTCCCCAGGTGTAGCCCAGGCAGTTTTTAACAGAGGGATGATCAGCTCTGCCACTTTGAGGCACAACAGCCAGAGAGGTGAGGAGGTGAAAGGATCATTTCCATCCTGAAGAGTTTAGTTTGTAGGCTGCTGTCCTATTCCTGCACCCTCCACAGCCCTCAAACACAAATAAAGCAAACTGGAGCTGCCCAGGGATGAGTCCCCCTGTTCCTCCTTTTGCCAGCCTTGTGGCAGCTCCAGACTCCTCACAACCATTAGCACTGCACTTGGAAACTGTGGATGGATGAAGGCTTTGCTTTATTGCCAGCAGCTCTGTGACACAGTGGCAAGGTGGAAGGGGAGTCTGGGGACTAAACCAGGCAGATTTTTCTGCAGATTTCCACTGCTCTGCCATATTAAAAAAAAAAAAAAAAAAAAAAACAAAAAAAAAAACCNCCTGGGGACTAAACCAGGCAGGTTCTTCTGCAGGCTTCCACTGCTTTGCCATATAAAATTAAAAAAAAAAAAACCACAAACCCACAAGAAATAAATTAAAACCAACCAACCCTAGACCACCACACCCTCTTGCTGAATTCCTGGCACAAACAGATGAGAGGAAGCTGAGCCATCCCATCTCCAGCACAGCCACAGGGTGATGGTGACCCCAGCTCTGCAGGTGAGCCTGTTCTTCCCAGGGAGCATTTCCTTATGAATGCACTGGTATATTTAACAGTCTCCAATGTTGCCCACCCAGCTGTGCACCAGCAGGCTGAACAGCAGCTGATCACACTGAATTAACTGGCACTATCTACACTGCCTCCCCACCATTCTTCACCTGATTGTGTGGAAGAGGAAAATCTGCACCATGAGAAATTAAAGAACCCAGCCTATCTGCAGCAAGAGCCCCAGTCCTTCCTCCCTGTGCTGTCACACCTTTAAAGAAGTTTCCAAAAGCTGCTCCTGCCTTTGGTAAGCAGCAGCATTCTAAAGGGCAAGTACCCAGAGAGCAGTGATAAGGCCAGATCGATGTGTCACAAAGTGGAGAGCAAAAATAGAACCCTGCAACCCAAGAGTCATACATTTATCTGTAACAAATTAAAAAGAAAAATGGCTTCAAGGCTCAAAATCACCAATTGCTTTTTAAGCCCTCTCCTTATTAGCATTTCAGACTGCTCTGCCTGCTTCACTTTGTAACATTCCCCGTGACCATTTCATCCTTGGGAAATGCTGATTCTTCTCCAAGAGCAATGCTGTTCCCAAGCTGCCAACTTCTCCCTCTTCCCCCAGTCACTACAACCCTCATTGCAGGGCTCTGAGGGTCACCCAGAACTGCTGTGGCACCCAGCTCAGGGGGTGCAGGGAATCTCCTGCCACAGACACAGGCTGAGCTCTGCACCAGGCCAGCAACCCCAGCTGCCTTCAGAGGGTGTGCAGGGAATCTCCTGCCACAGACACAGGCTGAGCTCTGCACCAGGCCAGCAATTCCAGCTGCCTTTAGAGCAGGGAATCTCCTGCCACAGACACAGGCTGAGCTCCAGCTCTGCACCAGCTGCCTTCAACAGGCACAGAAAACCTTTCTGACAACAGCATTCAGCTCTGATGACACAATATTTTCTTTGAATACCCCATTTTACCAAAGTTTGAAGAAACTTTTGTAAATTAATCATTGATGATAGAACAGGTGACAACTGATCACTCATTAAGAGAGATGAACAATCCTGGAGTTGCTGTATTGTTCACATTGACAGACAGATAAAGAAAGCATTTAAATAAAAGAGCCTCAGAGGAACACATACACCTTTATATTATCAAGTGATACAAAAATGATCAGAGAAAGATCATATAACAAAAGCAAGCTCCCACCTGAAGAGGCAGCAAAGTAATAATTACAGAGAGGAGTATTTAGATAAAAGGATATGACACTGTTTCACAAAATGATGTCAGCCTGAACATGAAAGGGCAAAGCAGTGATGGGCACCACAAAGTTCACAGTGAGAAAAATCAGGAAAAAAAAAAGCAAACAATAAACAAAGCAAACTCACAGCCACAGTAACTACTGGGGGGTAGGGAATGAGAGGCAGGGAAAAATGATTGTGAGAGCCCAGCATAGAGCATCAGTGAGCACAGAGGGCTGTCCCAGAGCACAGGGGACATCCATCCTCCTCTGTGTGTGTGTGTGTCACTGCTGCAGCAAGCACAGGGCTCTGTCCTGGGGCAGTTCCCTCATGAGCCTGAGAGAAGAATGCAGTGCAAGAAGCACCAGTGTAGAGAGAGCCACTTCAAGCTGGAGAACTCGAACAGCAAAAGGACTGAGAGCTGCTGTGTCCTCCAGACTGAAATGCTCAGGCTCTGGAGAGCAGCACTTCGTGTCTCCATTGCTGCCCTGCCCCCTCCACTTACAGCTCTGCTTGCACAGAAAGCAATACATGAGGAGCTCAAAGATTTAAAGAGCAAAACAAAGCAAACACACACAAAAAAAANAAAAAAAAAAAAAAAAAAAAAAAAAAAAAAAAAAAAAAACACACCACAAAATTGGAAAGCTGAAATACTTGCCAGGAATATTTTGACAAACACAGTTCCTTAATGTGCTTATGGTTTGGGAACCAATAGGAAGAAAAGTGAGGCTGAGTAGCAGGAATGGAGAATGACAGGAGTCCAACATGAGCTGTCAAATTCCTCCTGGCAGAGTCAGGAACACAGGGCTGGCAGGGAACTGGCACAGTTTATCAGACTCTCTTCAGACCAGCAGAAGCTGATCAGATTCTGCCCCACGTGCCTGCAAAACTTCATTTCCTGCAGGGATGCCAGGGCTGTGCAGAGGCTGCAGTTCTGCTGCAGGCCATTATTGATGGGAGGAAAAAAGAATCCTCAGCATTAAAGGAACACCTGAGTCAGGAAAAGGAGCAGAGAGCTCCTGAGCTGCCCTTCCCTAACACAGCCATGTGTGTACACCCCGTCCAACCCACTGCTCTGGGAACTGCAGCACACACTGTTTGTGGCTGCTCACCTCCATTTCAATGCACAGCCTTTCTCCTATACTGGCCTGTGCAAGAGCTAATGGAAGTTTTAATTTTTTTAATTTAGTACATTCATAATAAAGGCAGCTCCTTTAAAGCTTGACACAGCTTCCCTGTGAGTGGCTGTTCCTGAACATCCCAGCTACCTCTCATTGTCCTAGCTGGATAAAATCAAATCACTGGATAAATGGAATAAACAGTTGAGCAAATATTTCTGTGTCTAGTTATCATAATCTACAAATCACTACCAACTGCTGTTTTCCTACATAACAAAGAGAAGGATTAAACCTGTATCTGGAAGACAACAAATATATAATTAAGACCAAGCAGAAAAGTACTGATTACTTAATCTCATTTACATTACTATCTCCTGTTTTACAAATTCAGATAAGCTTCTTTACATATCCCTGCACAGCAGTCTGCAGCACTTCAGACCCCTTTCCCCACCCCTGAAAAGTGCTTTGACTTGATGGAACAAATCACAGAGTGCACAGACATTTACTGCCTGGCACTTCAGGAAACATCCAGGAATAAATCAACCAGGACAAGCCACTGAAAGTGAAGGAAAGCAAGAGCATTAAAATGACATATTAAAAGTGTTCTGCCAAATTACACATGGTTCACATAGGTGCCACATATAAAATTTAAAACTTAAGCACTTTAAGTTGTACAAATAGCAAGGAGCATTACTGATCCCACAGTCAGTGAGAGTGAGGAGCTCCACACCTGGGGAGGAGGTTTGGTGTCTGACTGTTCCACCTGAAGAGGGAACACAGCAGATCCATCTATCTATATATCTATCTATCTCCAAGGCAATATCTTGGGAGGAAATACTTGTAACAGGTCAGGAGTCTCACAGTAACGTACACGTGAAAAACTCACTTTCCTGGTAAAATTTTATAAGTTCAATAAAAAGACAACAGGAGACAGAGATAAAGCAAAGGGTTAATAATGGCCGGTGCTCGGCATTCAGCCAGGAGCACACCTGTCACAGGTGCGCTTTAAATACCTCTCCCATTACGTCATCATGTTGCATATTCATCGACCATCATGCATATTCATATTTCCACACAAACTAATTTACATATTCCTGTTTTGCATGGCCCCTCCTTGGCTCTGCCTTTTCAGAGCTCGCTGTTTCCTGGCTCCTTTGGCACCTGCAGACTTTCCTCAGGTGTTCCCTATCACACATCAATGGTAGGGGCCTCACCGGGTGTACACTGGGCGTTATCCCAGCCCAGCAGTTCAATTACAAATAGAACCGGGATTCCACAGGCAGCGGCACAGACCCGAACCGGCCCACACCTCCCCTTCTCGGGCAGAACAGCGGGCTGTGTGCTCAGGAATAGGGAATGCGGTACCATTCTCACAAACACCCCCTTTCTCAGACAGAGCTCCTTTAGGGCCGGTGCCCCGGCCCCTCTCAGCCCGCTCAGAGGTCACAGCTGCCATTCCGGCAGTGTCACAGGTCACTGTGGTCCCCTCCGAGTGCCATCCCCGCCTCAGTGCCACTCTCAGGGCAGCACACGGCTCCTCTGTGAGCAGCCGGAGCCGGGCCCTGCCCCACAGAACGGGAACGCGCAGCAGAAATAACCCAGGATAAAAAGGGGTGACGCATAAACCAACAACCCACAGGGAACACGAAACCGAAAGAGAAAACGCACCTTTTACCTCACTCAGGTAAAAAAACCAACCAACCAACCAATGAAGTCAGCCTCATATATAGACGAAAGTAGCTCGTCCTTTTTTTGTAATGGCAAATGAGATATCATCAATTATTAACAATGCCTCAATTCAGATAGAACTGTCCTCCATGAAAACACAACCAAAGGAAAACAAACACCAAAAAAAACCCCAAACCACTTACTTTGTGTAAAAGCAGGCCTTGCAGGTTTTGTGTAACACCCTGTCCTTCCAAAGCTGCACCAGCACCCGGAGCTGAGCAGGAACTGCCCAGTAACTGAGGGGGGCACTGGGTATTTAATGAAAGGCACACCTGAGGATGGTTAGGCTGATTGCATGGCTGATTAGCAAAGCCCCACAGACACACCTGAGGATGGTTTGGCTGATTAGCAAAACCCCACAGACACACCTGAGGATGGTTTGGCTGATTGCATGGCTCAGCAAAGCCCCACAGACACACCTGAGGATGGTTTGGCTGATTAGCAAAGCCCCACAGCCCCACAGACACACCTGAGGATGGTTTGGCTGATTGCAGGGCTCAGCAAAGCCCCACAGGTGCTCCGAGTTAAATCCATCAGTGAGAGGCTCCCCCAGCTGTTGTGCTGGTCAGTACTCAGACCTGCTGTGTGCAGCTGTGCTGTTCCTCACATCCCCACCTGCCCGCAGGTATTCACTGGGAAATTCCCTGTGAGGACATCCACTGGCAGCATCCACCTCCTCAGGACACCTCCCACAGCCCTGGGCAGCCACAAATCCAGGAGTCATTTTGGCCAAGTTCTTCTGGAAGCATTTTAAGAGTCTTATCAGGGAAGGGTTAAGAGTTGCAGGGGCTTTATTACCTTTTTGTATTTTGATTGAAGGAAAAATTGCAGAAAGGTTGTTCTCTGAAAACTTCTGCAGCTGTAATTAGGGAGTGTTCCAAATGTGTTGCCAATTAGCTTAATTGGTGTGCAGGCTGATTGAGACCTGAGCAGGAAAGGTTCCTTATTTCTTAAGGGGGCAAAGAAAGAAGCAAAGACCAAAACTTCTCATAAACTTGCTAAAAGGAGCAGAGGAAGTACCTGACTTCATGAGCAGCAGCTCATATGAAGCAACAACTCTCCAAATATTCCAAGAGAATAAGGCCTTTGAAGATTGATTTTAGCTGTAGCTCACTAAATCCCAGAGAAAGTGCCAGACTAATTACGATTTTCAGCTGTCTCTGATTCCATTAGATCAGTCTGAAATTACAATGGGGTCCATTGGGTGTCAGCTGAAGCTCTGCTATGGACTGTGAAGGTGCTCAGCTCCCTCAGCACAGGTGGAAGAGCTGCAATACCAGGCACTGGTTGAACACCCGGCTCTGGTTGAACACCAGGCTCTGGTTGCCTTCCAGGACCAGCAGTCCAGGATATTGCACCACAGGAGTTCTGATACTGCCCCATGCCTGTTCATGCTGCAGTGACAGGCTGTTAAAAGGCTCTGGTGAGGCAGAGGAGAAGCATTTATAATGCCTTTAAAATGAATTTCAGAGGTTCAGCACCAAGGCAAACATCAGACACATTCCTCTGTGCAGTGAGCAGTGTGGATGTGCTGAGCTCCTGTTCTGGGTGTGCACAGACACAAACCCACACAGACACCCCCATCCCACCCCTGCTCACCCCCAGAACTAAATCACTGCCCACACCCCCCAGCATTCTGCACAGGAAATCCAAACTGCTGCCATCATTCTGTCTTACCTACATGAACAACAAATCTGCTTCTGGTTAGAACAGTGTTGTAAGTAAAGCACAGCACAATTCCTTGTTAGAATAGTGTTGAAAATAAACCAAAGCACAATTCCTTTAATTATCCAGCTTTGGAGGATCCGTGTCCTGTCTGGGACTTCAGTAACAAGAGATTTCAGTGCCATGCAGCTTGGCTGTGGGTAAATTATTCCAAGAAAGCCAAGAGTGAATCCATGAAATGAAGGCTTAGTGGGCATGAGGGAAGCTCAAAAGCAGACAAGCAGAACGTTAGAGCTGACAGGGCTCCATGGTCACACTCAGAGTCCATTTCTCTGCATCTTAAACCACTTTTTAATTTGCCCTGATTTAAGTGCAGCTCCAAACAAAGGAATTCTTCTGGGATTGCCCGTGTTTGATCTCAGCATCTCAAGAGAATCTAAGAAATTTAATCTCAAACCAAATCTGCTTTTTTTTAATCTCAAACCTTGAACTATGGCCAAGCACAGCCAGGACCCAGAAACAAACCCCCCCTCTCTGCTCCAGCCAGAACTAGGGAGGTCTCTTGGCAGTAGGATTTTGCATTCTTTATGAAGTCAGTGAACTAAAAGAAAGCAGTGTCTGAAGACCAAGAACCAAATAAACTACAAACCACAAGGCCTTTGTCTCATGGACAGTGTCATTGACCAAAACACAGCTCAGTTCACATCACTGCCTCAGGTACCAAGGAATTTCTGTCTTTATAGCAGCTCAAGTAGCTCATCATGGTTCCATGGCAGGTCAGGATTAATCAAAGCTGCTCTCCTGTGTCCATCAGCCTGTGTGAGGGCTAAGCCTGGGCTGAGCTCACATACACAAACACCACAGAGCTTACCTGACACAGGTGTGCTAATGATGCTGTCAAAGGCAGAGCAGCTCTTTGTCTGCCAGTAACACTGGAATGAGAGGGGCTAAAGGAGGTAAACGTATTACAATTAGGTGAAAGAATAATAAATGTCCTCCTTACATGATTTTAATACTTTTCTCCAAACTTTGCATCACTCAATTCAGCCAGAAATTTCAGGAGGCTGCTGGAATTTGAACTTTTCTGGCAGAGCTCCTTTCCTGATCAAGGTGTGAGCATTAACTGTAACTACTCCCATTCACGTGAATAATGTCCATTTTACAGCTTCAGCTGCAGTGCAACACCCAGTTTGAACTGCTGCCTGTGAAAAGAGTGGATTCAGCACATCTCATTTATGTGCTTATCTAAACTGGAGGCAGCCACACAATATCATTTAGTGTGTACAGCACTTTGCTAATAGAGAAACTGTGCACTGAGGAGCTTTGATTCAGAAGGTTTCTGTAGCTTGGAATCCAAGCACTTAACACAGCAGAAGAATTTCATTTTCTGGGGCACGGTTTCTCACTGACACAGGTGCTCTCAGAGCAGAATTTACAGAGCCCATTATCTTCTCAAATAGGAAGCACAAGAAGTGATCATGCAAGAAAAGACGTTATAAAAGACTTCACTTAATCTGAGATTTGTGGGGCCTGGGCTCCAGTTTAAACACCAAAAGCCAAGTTCAAAGTCCTGCTGCAGGAGGATCTGCAATGATGGTGTGGAACTCCAGGAGCTGCCCTGCCCACTTGGACAAGCCCTGGCTGGAATTCTTACACACTCATTGCACAGCACCGTTTGTCTTGCTCAGTGTCTCTGGGGAATGGAGAGGACACAGACACTGACAGACCAGGGAGATTCATGGCCTGAGCAGGGAGGAGAGAACAAACACCACACTTCTCATCTGGTGCTGGCAGCGTGGTAGGGAGTGAGGAGACCCTGGGAGTGAGGAAACCCTCTGAGTGTGCAAACCCTGGGAGTGAGCAGAGCCTGGGAATGCCTGGCTGTGCTGTGCTGTGCTGGGAGAGGAGCACACACTTCCCTGAGGCTGAAAGAGCAGGCTTCAGCTGGAATCAGATTGTGACCACTGTACAGGGAGAGGGAACTCCCAGAGCCCCTGCTTCGGGGGGAGGTGCTGCTGGAGAAGGAAGGCACCAGTCTCTTCTGATTTCTTCACAGTTCAGTGGCATTTTCTCTCTTCTGGGCACTGGGAGCCTTTGCACTCTGAGCACGGGGATGAAGTGTGCCAGGCTGACACAAGCCCTTAACCCCAGAGCACACACGTCACAGCCCATCAGCAGAAAATCCTCCATGACAAGCTCAGTGAGGGGTTTCACCTTTGAGCAGGAGCATGAGTCAGGGCTCTCTGTGCTACATCTCTCAGGAGGCCTTCAGTCATCACTGGGGATGTGCCTGTTCCTAAACACGGCAAAGCTGTCACTTCCCATCTGTTGTTTTATGACAGGAAGGCTCATCAAGATACAAACAATACAAACTGAGACAGTGTCTGTGTAAAGGAGGTGCAACCTGAAGGAGTTACAAGTTCATGATGTTGGGGCTTAAGTCAATAAATAACAACAAGGTATAAGATGGCTGAATTTCATTGGATAAAAAGATAGGATTCAGGCCAAACTGACTCAAGAAACTACAGGATAAGGAAAAAGCTTTAACTGAGGTTTCTTCTGTTAACAAAGGGATCCCAAGGCCAGGTTGGATGGGGCTCTGAGCAAGCTGGTCTCGTGGAAGGTTCCCTGCCCATGGCAGGGGGATTGGAACTGGATGATCCTTATGTTCCCTTCCAACCCAAACCACTCCACGATTCTGTGACACCACAATGAACTGGGCACCTGAGGCTGGGCCATGGTCTGTGCCAGCAGCACCAGTGTGCACACAGTGGTACCTCACAGAACCTTTCCAGGCACAGGGAGCCACTGACCAGGAGTAATACCCAGTTCCAGAAAGGAACACTGAAACCCAAAGCTAACCTGGCTGTCAGAGCTCACACCTGGAAGCATCCTGGCAGTGCTGAAACCATCAGCAGCCACTGGTGCTAATGAGCCCCTGAGCAAAGCAGCTCCTGGATGCTGGCAAATGCCAGCCTGGCTGGGGACACTGTCCCTGGCTGCTTGAAACAGGACAAATTACTCTGCTGCCTGTGTGCAGTGCCTGGGAAGTGTGAGTCCCTGTCACAGATTGTGCTGCTGCCAGCACTCTGCCGTGGAAACCGGGGCTCATTAACGCCGAAGGCAAGAGCTGGAGCACATTTCAACATGTGCACGTAGACAAATATACTTTGTACCTGCTGGATGGATTCAGGAGATGAAAAGGATAAAACCCAGCAGAAGGCAGCGTGCAGTGGCACTGTCAAAGGTGCTCTGAGTTCATTATCCCCTCCAAAGGACAGCTCTCCCTGGTGCTCCAGCCATGAACGGGGCACAGGCAGATTTCAAAGCACGTTACATAAAACCTTTGCTTGGCAATGATCCATGGTTTTATGCTCTGAACCATCTTTTATGTTATGTTTAGTTTCAGTGTTCCATTCTGATTCTAACAATACCATGGATAATAAATGAGTGTGTTTCACAACTTGGTAAGATAGCCAAAATGCCACTACCTACCTAATGAGCCTTATAATTGAGTTGTAATGGATTTTATGTAGTGCTGTGTAACTTGAATGATGCAAGAGACACTGGGAAGATAGTTAAGAGGGAAGAATTCTAATACAGTTTTCAAAAGAAGGGATAAAAACAATCAGTAGTTTACTCACACAGCTGTTACTCCTGACAGGATTCCATTTCAGCCAATGAGATTACTCTGTGAGTAAATCTGTCACAGGAGTAAGGCTGCACAAATAAGCCCTGGGACTAAAGGTGATGATGTTTAGAAAGCTTTTCTTTGTGCAGTATCCAGCTAAAACTGTGCAATGCATTCCTGTGAAGAAATGGTTTGAGATGACATGAAAGCCTGGGACTTCTGAAGAAGTTAATATCCACTTTAAAAACTATTTTACACTGATCACGATTCGAGCATAAAAGCCAAAAAGTAAAGCCTCTATTCTTTTGCTTGTTTTGTCTCTCTGTTTGATGCATATTACCTCACTTGGATATCAACTGAAAAAGCAATTAAAAATGAAATTAGGTCAATAAAATCAAAGAATTACTTTCAGATCTCCTAACTTGCTGACAAACTTTTTAACAAGTGGAAGAGATGACAACTAACAAATAACATGCTTTCTCACAAAACAGTCCTTGAAGCAAAACACAGGAAATTCAAACACCTGACAGCACTTGTGTGAGTTTCCAGAATATTCTGAAATACATGCAAGATTAAATACGAATAGAAAGAAACAAAAACCCTCCTGGTTTTCATGATGTTTTGCCCAAGCAGCACATAAAACCATTTTCCAAAACAAATGGTCTGAAGCCAAGATTTTCAGCTTCTAAATAGCTACAGACACATCTGCAGGAAAACTGTTTGTATCTGAAACATTTGCAAAATGCTTGAGAGCTTTGAGCTTTCTGTGTAATGTTTCTTGCATTAAAAAGTTGCTACAGGACCTGAACAGAACCCATTGCACTTCACAGGCATTTGCATCAATATCTTCCCTGGGTTTACACTGCCAGGGGAATTTCTTACCATCAAATGATTCCAAAGACACTCTGGGTGTAAATTCATTTTATCCAGCCATGTGTGGGTTTGACACATGCAATCAAAAATACACAGTCTGACCCCAATCTCCAAACAGCCAATTCCACAGGGCTCCAAAGGCCTTCACCATCCTCAGATCAGCTGATTTGTGCAGACTTTGGGCCATGGCAGCAGCCCAGGCACCACTGACTGCCACGGGAGTACTCTGGATGTTCTCTGCTCTCCAGAGGTGCTCCATGGCCCAGCTGTGGCATCCATCAGCATCCCAGAGCTCTGCTGCAGGAACCAGACAGGCAAGCCCAGCTCTGATCTGCTGGGATCCCATCTGAAATGAAGGCTTTGTGTGGCTTTGTCTAAGGAATGACTTGGGCCTTACCACCAGGAGCCTCATGCTTTTAGAGCAGAATATTCAAATATTGGGATCAGGTAATCAGGTGACTTAGACACCCCCCGGGTTTCCCAGTGCAGCTGCTAAATGAAACCCCCCCGTGCTCCCAGTGCCACTCTCTGTGCTGTTCTCAGGAGCTCCCATTCCTGCACTTTATGAACAGAACACCACTGCCTTTCCTCAGCTCTCCTGTTCTTTATGAGCCTGATGCTTGCAGAAGCAGGCAGCTTTTTAGCTCAATCATATAAATGTCTTAATACCCCGCATTGATCTGGAATCAACACAGTTGCCAACACACGGCTAAAAAGCGTCTGGAGAATTTGTTGGTTGTTATTTCAAGCTGTTTATTATTCCTGGAGGACTCATCTGAACACTCAGAACTATCAGGGCTGCATTAATACTGCTCCCCTGCACCTCTGGGTACAGTAACACTGTACATTAAAGATGCTTTAGAAAATTGTTTGCGAGTTGATATTGCACTGGGATTACTCTGTACAGGCTGCAGCTTTCACTAAATAAATACTGCAGGAGGGCTGGCTGTGAAGGCACAGCCTGAACCCCTCAGCTGGCCTTGGGAACACACTCAGGGATAAAAACAAAGCACTGATATTTACTGAGCTGATTCCAAATCTTGGATTTGGCAGACCTGTGATGAGCAGAGACTCGGGGTACATTTGTAATGCTGTGCTTGCAGACTGGCACTGAAAACAATCCTTCAGAGGCCAGGGAGCAGCATTCTGTGAGCTGCTCCTGCTGCCCATGTGGAAACAGTGATCCCCACTTGGTCACAATGGTGCAGTTTGACAAAGAACTGTGAAAAAAGCTGCCTCGAAGAAAGAGAGGAAAAGGAGATGCAAACATCAGAGGAGAGTAGGAGAGAGATCATCTAAAACTTGTTGCTGAACTGCTCCAGTCCAGGGAACCCACCATCAAGTGGGTTCAAGTCATGCAATCATGCACTAAGGAAAATCCTATTAAGTTAAACAGGTTCTGTTGCCATTAGGAAAAACAGGAGCAAAGGTGGGAGCAGGAATGAATCAGAAGCTTCAAATGCAGATGTACAAACCTGTAATAATTCCCTTATTACCACTGAAAATCACTCCATGCTGAAATGTGGCTGTGAGGCAAATCCATTGAAGGAGATTTCCAAGACAAATCAGCACCATCATGAAGCAGACTGCATTCTGTACAGAAGCACTGAGCACTCCACAAACCTGAATGAGCCCAGCTTTACAGCCCTGCTGATGGGTGGATATAAACCTCCAGGAGAGCCTGACTGAGCACAGGTGAGTGCCCAGTGACCTGTGCCAGCCCCAGCCTGTACCTCAGAAGGCTCTCACGGGTTCAGGGTGGCAGCAGGAGGAGAATTCCTTCAGGGACAGGGCTCTCACAGGCTGCAGTCTCAGCCCTGGGTGTTCAGGACATGGCACTGGGAGCTGTGCTTCAGCTGCCCTGGTGGTGTGATTAACTCAAACTGAAACATTGAGAGCTGGCCTCACACTCCCATCCCAGAATATTGCATTCAAAGTTTTCTAACTGCCCAGATCAGAGTTTTTGACTATAATCCATGCAGCTGATTTTCTATATCCATCCCATCTCCATATTACATTATATATGCATGAACACACAATGTAGAGTATAACTACATATCTATCTAGACTGTTATTAATCATATAAGAGGGAAAATGAAAATGATTTGCCAGATGTTATTAAAATGTCCAAGTCAGTTTTTCCCCTAGCACAGAATAAAAACGTTACTATGTGGTTGTTAATATACAGTAGAAGGAAATTGCTGCTTCAAGTATAGAAAATATTGTAGCTCCAAGCCTTTAGAAATTCAGTTTGCCAATAAAAATGTTGGACAACTGAATATTAAGGGTCACATCCAGCATTTCTTCCATATTTCACCTGACCAGGATTATTACCAAGAAAACTCAGTGCCTTAAGGAAGCAGATGGAGTAAAGAACATAGAAATGATCTGGTACAACTGTGTCACTCTGCAGAATTACAACACTTAACATCAAGCATTTGAAGGGCTGGAGCAGTTTCCTCTGAAAGCATCAAGTTTCAGATCCAGTTCTGAGCTCAGGAGGCAAAGCAGGGAGCTGTGCTGTAAACCAGGCACAGTGTGGGAATTCCTGGGGTTAGAGCAGACACTGAAAATACCTTCACATTGCAAAAATGCTGTGCAGCTCATCTCCAGCCAGCCATCAGCCCTGGTGCAGTTCTGCTTCTCTCAGAAGGGAAAAATTGGAGCTGGAGTTAAACTCCAGTTTTATCAGTTTTTCATAACCTTGGAACAAACAGGCACCAAGAGAAGACATTTCCCCCATTCTGTCATAAAATGCTTTTGCATCGTTAGAAAAGTTGAAAAATACTACTGGAATTAAGAAATGAGCCTGAAGTGAGAACTTCAGTGAGTGTAACTGAGCAACTGCAACCCACTGCACTTTGGAGGCTGTGTAAAATCCATGTATCCACTGGGATTTGGGTGTTCCACTGCCTGTTCCTCAGAGACAGACCGGCCTCCCACGGGAGCTTTGTGGAGGAAGGAGAGAGCCACATTTATGCAAGACCCACATGGAATATGTGATCTGTGGGTCTCAGTTCTCCCCAGCTCCCCTGGAGTCACACAGCTTTATTCTGCTCTGCAGCAGGGAGGGAAGAACCATCCAAATGCTGCTAAAGCCCCAATTCAGGGAAGCAGCAGAAGGGAAGATATTAGGGTCAAGTCCCCAGCATGGCTCCAGAGATTTTGTTGACTTTACCAGCAGCAGAGCACTCTAAAAATACTGGGAAGCTTTATTAGTTGAGCCTGAGATGGAAATGCATACATGTCAGTAATTTCAGGTTTGCAGCTGTATTCCACCTGGTTTTTGTCTACACAGACCAGAAATAAAGTCAGTAACTAACCAATATAACCTGACTTTGCATTCTTGTAACACCCCTTAGCTAAGGATGCTGAAGGCATTATAATAAATATTATCATTCCAATGAACTTTGCAAAAATATAAATAACAAGCACAGAGTACTTGTCTCTCCCCTGGGCAGCCTGCTCTGAGCTTGTCAACATTTTGGGGATGAAAATGTCCCTAAAATCCAACCTAAACCTTCCCAGGCTGTTTCCCCATGTTCCTGTAATGTGCTTTGGAAGGAGAAGCAGATCTGCACAGGCTTTCAGAAGGCAGGACAGAATCTGGCTGTTCCCTTCTGCACCTCTGGTGCCCCCTCACTCAGCTGAAATCCCCATCTGACTGGGAAATACCCTCACCTACCATTCCTCAGGGCTTGGATCACTGATCCATAAACGTATTCCTGCCCCTGGGCCAGGCTTTAGTGGAGGCTCAGCAGGAGAGAGCTCCTTTAACAACCAAACGTACCAAGTTCTTAGCAAAGAATTCTCTTTGTGTAATTAATTCCTTGACCGCTACCCAAGGATACTGAGAGTGCAAACACTCCCAGGCTGTAATGATTATGCTAATCCAGAGAGGAGGAAAGCTGTGGCGTGTATTAATCAAAGCCACGAGCTCCATTTCTCACTGTTCTTGGACTAAGTGATCAATACAGCAACACTCACTCACGGCAAGTACAGAGGGCTCTGGGAGGAACTCACATTTATCTTGTCCCTGGGAAGGGAGTGCAGCTCGGGAAGGTTCATCATACCAGAAAGTTAAAAGGAGCATTATTCACCGATTTTTAGGAAATGCTGCTTTGTCAGAAGGTTCAGAGTACACAAACTGCCCCCTCCACTCTCTGCAGAGTATCACATACCCTTAAACCACAAGAGATTAATCCAATGTCTTTGGGGAAGGTTTGTTCTTCACCTCCCAAAGAGCAGCTGGATGCCATTCCCATAAACAAAGACAGAAATTCCCTTTCTCCCGTGTTCTGAGAGTGGCAGAGCTATTTCTGTAGTACCTGGCAGGAACACACAGCACAAAGTCTGTGCTCCAGCATCCCCCCGTGGCCTCTGCACACCCCAGAGGGCACTGCCCTCCTCAGCTGCCACAGGCTGCTGCCAGGAAATCTGAATTGAATCTGACTGAATCTGAAGCATCTTGTCAAAGGACAGCCAGGATCCCACAGCCAGCTGGGACTCAGTAATGGTCTCAGGGCTGTGTGTGTGCTGTGACACAGAGAAGTCATAAAAGTTACGGAGAAATCCCAGCCACCTGTAAAGCTTGTTTGCCTCCATGGGGAATAAAAACAAAACAAAACAAAACAAAAAAACAATACATGAAACTTTCTTCTGCTGGAACTGAGTTCAGAATAATTGCCAGGAGTAATTTAAGCCAGTGGAAGGTCCTGTGGAAGTCACCATTTCCCCAAGTGAGGCTGTCACTGGAATACAGCTGCACCATCACAGCAGCTTACACACACACACACACACACACACACACACACAGTGTGATGGAAACCATCCCAGCTCACAGGAGCTCTGCTGGACCACTGAGCCCCACAGAGCACAGAACTGTGACAGCAGAACACATTTCAGCAGGGATTTGGTGCCCCTGCACAAGCAGTCCGTGCTCTCAGGCTCACACTGAGTGTCCCCAGCCCTTGCCCAGCTCCCAGAAGGGAAGGGCAGGATTTCCATCCCCACAGGGTCCCTGCTGTGGCTGCTTTCTCCTGTCACCTCTCAGTGTCTGAAAGACAGGGATTGCTTTAACCACACCCATCCTGTCCCAGGAAGGGCTCACCAGGGCACAGCCAGGGGGATTTCCAGCACCCCAAGCCTTGCAGAGCAGGTTAACCCTCACCCTGCTGTACCTGGGGCTCCCATGGGCACCAACAGCTCATCAGAACAGACAAAGGCCTCCCAAAAATCCCAGTGAGTGATCCCCTGTCCTTAGCAGGGAATCTGGATGTGTTCCCCCAGCGCAGGGTAAAGAGATCAATAAGTATTACACTCTAATCAGCAGGTAATAGGATTTAAGCAGCCAGTCTTGTAAATAAAGCCATTAGCTAACCAATTAAAGGAACCATTAATAAACGCATCCAGATTGATTTCAACTTTTCTAAAGAGTAAGAACATCATCCAAAAGCAAATTCTGCTTTGAACAGAATGCCAGCATGCAGGGCAGCTGAGTGCACAGAATTTTCTTGTTACAAGCTCTGTACAAGTTAAACTGCTTGTTACCTGGTACAGTTATTTACTTCACATATAAATCCTGAAAATCAATTTTTCAAATATTTGCTTTTTTTTAATGAGTCATAGATGTATTATCTCAACAAAGCTATTTTCCCCCAAATATGAATTTCAAATTCTTTCTCTTTTTTGATACACCAAAGAGATACACCATTAAACAAGGAGCTCAAATGCAAAGTTTTCTTAAGGTAGTTTTTAAACAAAACAGATGTCAATTTTTAAAGATCCCATAAGGGCTTGCCATATTAGGGAATGAGATCAGGGAAAGCACATGTATCAAATCGATGTGCTGGGAAAGCAGAAATGACTCTAATTAGAAAGTCTCTCCCCCTGCTGAAATCTGAAGAGATAAACTCTGTTTCCTGTTAAAGCAAAGTAAATCCAGAGTAATCCCCCAGAAACTGCTCCACTGTCACATCAAGGTAACAAGTAGCTGAATTTAGTCAGAGTTCTTGAAAATCAGATTAAAATTAAACCCTGCAAGTGCTACTCAACACCCAGAATGTCCCATTTGTACAACAGTTCATGCTTTAATCAGCAGAGGACGTGAGGGGCTGGGCTGAAGGCTGGCAGCTGTTAATGAACCTTTCCAAGAGTCTGGTTCATTAAACACCCCCAGGGTGCCCCCGGGGGCTGTGGCACACACTGGCATTTACCCTGGACACTGGTTCTGCATTTGGGAACATCAAAAGCATTGCAGGATTTATCTTGAGGGCTCTTCCCCTTCATCCTCTCACGTTCCAGTCTGAGGCACAAATCCCAGAGGATTTGTCTTTCCCCTACGAGGAAGTGCAGTGACTTTACAGCAAACCTGGACTGTTGTGTCCTGTCAGAGGAACGTGAAACAGGCACCCAATGTTCCTGTGCCACCTGCAGAGAGAAGGTCAAGTACAACTGCCAGTTCAGAGAGGCAAACACCAAAAGCTTTGGCAAAGGCTGATTTAATACATCTGTCACACTCAGTTCCAGAGTCTGCAGTAATCCAACACATCCATTGTTTTTCCCTCTCCAGACAGAGAAGAGCCAATTGCCCAGGCTCAGAATTAAACATCTGCTTCACAGAACAAAGATATTAACCTCCAAGTTTTGTTATGAACCAATAAAATCCAGTCATTCACCACTGCTCAGGAACAGGTGTTTTCTCCATTACACAAATTGCTACAGCCAAATCCTCAATTTGAGCCACTGCAGTGACTGAATTTTGAAGGTACTATGTGGGCTGTTATTAATGCAGGGATACAGATGCTTCATTTACTAATACAATGTATTTATTTTAAAATGTTCTGCTGTGGTTTCTGTCACTGCTTACATAGATGTAACTAAATATTTAGACGTAACAGAATCAAGTGTTGTAAAAGAAACAAACACAAGCAGCAGCTTTACATGCTGGAAAACATCAAATCATGTTTCCATATTAATCACAAAGCTTTTGAACAGTTTAACAATGATTTCATTGTTTTAATTGTTATCTAAGGATAGATAACATACAAACCAATCACAAGTGAAATAGGAAGCAGTCCCAGCCATGACTTTCAAGTGAACCTTGACAATTTTGGAATTAAAGCAATCCATATGAATGGGTTATGTCGGGCTCCTCAGGAGGGTGAAATCCCTCAGTGAGGCCAATTCTGCTCCCAGTGCTGGGATGTAAATGCAAAGTGACCAAACCTCACCTGCAGCAGAGTCACTCTGCAGGAGCTGAGCACTCCCTTCTACTTCCAGATTCTCCCAGACACCAAAGCAGTGAAGTACAAAGAGCTGTGATGTGTTTAAAACTCAGCTCAGCATGAGCAGCAAGCAAAGGGAGCATTAATGGAGCAACAGCAAACATGAGACCAGCAAATGAGCTCCAACACAAGCTGCAACCAGCAGAAATCAAACTCTCCTGTGAACTTTGGCTTCCTCGTGGGCTGCACTTCTGAAATCGTCCTCATTTAGGAGTATTAGAAATGAAATGCAGTGAAAAGGAACCATCAGTCACACTTGTTTAACCCTGTGACACCCCATGGCACCAGGAATTCCCTGCCTAAGCAGTGTTTTATGGAATGCTTTCCCTGCAGGCTTTGTCTCAGTGTGCACCTTGGTTGGTATTTTCACTGGCTGCCAAGCTGTCCATACTGACTGAAATTTCACAGTAACAGCACATCTTGGCCTTCTCAGCCTTGCAGGGACTGAACACAGATTTACACCAACATACAACGGCACACCAGCACTGCAAACTGTTCTGCAATGTCACTGGGTCACTGCTGAACTCCCCTGGGAACTGTATTTCCCTGGCCTAGGTCTGGTTATCACAGAGCTCAGGGGGAATTTGGAAGCCTGATAACTTGAAGTAAATGAGAAGATGGAAAGACTGGAATGACTGGTAAATGATCAAAATTAATCTGTGTCAGTCTCTAAGCACAAACAGCATTTTGCTTCTCCAAAGGGTCAAGAATTAATTCCATTTCAAAGCACATAATTACAACCCTCTTCTGTTTCTTGAGGACATTCACCATGTAGTAGAGATCTTCCAAAAATATTATCTGGCATATCTAAAACTGTGCCTATAATGTATTTTTAAAAGCATAATGTTAGCTATCTCTAAACATATCTCTACATCTTTTTATACTTATGCTTTAACAGGCAACTGCAAAATGAGTACCAATTAGCTCCTCAAAAGTATAGAAGGATTAACAGTCCTTGAACAAAATGCATATTCCAGAAATCAGTCCTTGAACAAAATGCATATTCCAGAAATCAAAACTGCAGGAAAGGCATTTAACACAACAGAAATGGAACAGAGACACAGGATCTGGCCAAAATATGAACCTTCATCAGGAAAAGATACAGAACAGGCCTCCTGAAAGTGTATATATTAACAGGACCATGAGAAAGTTTTCTCCTCAGATTTTGCTAATCAAAGTCATCAAAATGTTACAATTCAGGGCCAAATTCCCTTGAGAAGAAAAACAGATTTACCAAAATAGTTATGAAACATCCCATGGATTAAAGGTTATATAAAAAGCCAACAGGTCAGGAGTACCTCTCTTCCCCCTCTCCCCCCACAATGCTATCTAATTAGATTGAATGCCTTTTTATTTTGTTCAGTGCAGAGAATTCCTGAAATCCCAGTTTAATCAAGCCTGAGTCCTGCTATTCCTCTGAGGCACCATTTCCTTCAAAGCCATAAACTTCAGCTGAGCTTGTGGTAATTTTACAGTATTTCCCCCCATCCTTGAACTAATAATAACAAAAATCTGATAGTATCCAATAGTATCCCAGTGTCCCACCTACACTTTATTAAAACACTTCATTTCTGATCCTTTAAACATTCCCCTTTATGCCAGGAGATTGTTCCATTTGTTACTGACAGACCTTTGGAGCAGCTGAGCACCAGGAGGATGCTGTGAGGCCCCAGGATGGGTGTGACACCCTTCCAAAGGATCCCAGGAACCACACAAAAACAGACACTTGCTGTCCCCTCAAACTGAGGGCCAGGCTATGACTTTGATTGTGTGTGCATAACCCCAAAGACAGGGGTTGAAATCTGACTTTTTACATTTGATTGGAACACTACCAGCACTACAGCTGTTTCCATCAGAGCTGCCTCTGGCCAGAAGAGGCACTGGGCTGGATAAAGTCATCCAGTCCTTTTTCCAGTGTCACACAAGGGCTCAGACTGGAGCTGATTTTGGTGCATTAAAAAGGCCCCAGTACTGGGCATTAAAGATGTCCTTCACCTACACAGAGAGGGACCCTTATCAAGGTAGAACAGGACCTGCTTAACAGAGAACCAGGAAATTCACACTGGAAAGCAACAGCTTTTAATTACCAAGGTGACAATCAATAGGAACAAGCTTTGCCCTTTTAGAGGTGATCAAAATAAGGAGAATGCTCCTTTTTAAATGTGCAGTCCTAGACTCAGTACCACGGTGAAATGACATGAGTTTGATTGCATGTTTGATGTTATAAATGGAGAGCCCAGAGCCCCTTACAGGCTGTAAAAACAGTGAATTTAGTGAGTGGCTTTAAGACCTGAACTCTGGACAACAGCATCACCTCCCTGTGTGTGTCCAGGGCAGGGAAAACAACGGCAGGAACCAGCACAGCTCCATCCACAGCCTGGGAGGGGTCCTGTGACATCTCAAAAGCAATGGCCACCTTCACCTCTCTCAGGGTTCCTTTCTTCTCCCACCTTTGGCTGCCCCTGCCTTCCCCTACAGAGAAATCAATAAAAGAGGGGTTTGTCATGGTGAGTGTGGAGCTCCTCAGACAGGCAGTCCCAAGGAGAGCTGCCTCGGAGCAAGAGCCCACAGATATTCCAGGGAAAGTCTCAAGGGAAATAAATATTGAATGACTGCAGTGCTTTAACTCAAGTCTCAGGAGCCAGTGTCTCTAAAATTCCATACAATCAGCTCCCCTGCCTGAAGCTTGTAGGAACACGTGAAAAACCAGCGGCCAGTGTGAACCAGTGTAAACTTCCTATTGTTTTCTAAAAAATGCAACTTTGGTCTGTTTGGAGTAGATCTGATTTAACAGAAAGCCCTGCCTATCATCGTCTGGGGCCACCAGCTGTGGAGAGTGAATATTGTGATATTATCCAGCTCTCAAACAATGTAAGAGGAATTTAATTTTCGAAGGCAGATATGGATTGTTCTGTGTATACAGGAAGATGAAAGCATTATTTGGAATGATAAAAAACTGCCATGCAAGACAGCACTTCTTTGTGCAGTGCTGGGGAAGGGAGAATGCAGCTCAATGCTGTGATCAATGAACATCTTAACAACAATCCAATCAATGGGGATCGCTTTGGAAAGGACATCGGGACTGCTGATGCTCATTTGCCTCAGGGAAAGGCTGGGCTGATTTGGCTGCTTCTCCACAAACCCCTGAAATTCCTGATGCTCTAATCCAGTCTGAGCCTCCTGACACTAAAACTCCTGCTGCACACAGCACTGCCACAGGATTTCCGAGGATTTTATGAGGTTTCTTTGCTGTTCCAACAAAATTCAGGCTGGGCTCTACATAAAAAAAATGTGAAAGAACCTGATATGTGTAAAACTATTTCAAGATAGTTTGAAAGCAATCTTAAGTTCTGCATTGTGGACATAGGTTTGGAGTGGATGATGAACTTTCAGATATTCGTGACTGATCTGAAAGTGACTTTGAATTTCAAGATGAAGTTCTGCCATCAGAAGATAACACAGGGAAATTGAGTATATAGAGGGGAGCAGAAATTCTGAATGCATCCATTTCATCCATTTCTGTTGTAATAGTAACAGTTCTTACACCACATCAGCATCCCTGAACTCCAGACAAGATTCTATCCACTGAGCTGGGGGCATTTTGGTTCCTACATTTAAAACCAGGTGCTTCTAGAAATCTGGCCTTCATCTACAGAGGGAAGAAATGTGTTGCTAAACAGATGTATTAATGCAATGTTATCTTAAAAGCGGGAAAATAATCAACTAAGGACACTGCTACATCACACATTCACTAAGTATTACATGCTTCCATGTTTTATTTTAATTACGTGGAAACAAAAGCTACTTTAATTAAGACAAGGCAGCTACACAAGCCAAAATTAGAAAGTGAAATGCCTTAAGCAGTTCTTTGGAGAACTTCACACTGCCTGAAGATTTCAATCTATTAGCTATCCCTCTCTCCACAGAGATCACGATTAGCCAGCAAACTTGCCCTTTCAATTCGTTCACAGCTTCAATCTATTCCATCTGTGCTCTCTGAACCTTTCATTTCCAATAGGTTCAGGGTAATTCAGAGCAGCCAGGGAGGCTGACACGCTCTGCCTTCCTTTCACATCCTCAGGGCTACATGCTGACATCGTGGAATGAACTTGGAAATAAATACAATATCACTGCTTTCACACAACAACATCATTTATTAGAATTCCATTACGGAAGCACACAGGTGTAATTAGGAGCTGGGCCATGACTCAAACAGCCACTTGCCCTCATGCTGGTCTCACCATTCTGCTGTAATGGAATAAAACCCTCCTGTGAGGTCCCAGTTTGACCTGAAGGCTGAATGCCTTAAGAATCTAGATGGACAACAAAGGCGACTGTGATGCAGATCAGTGAGTGTTTGCAGGAGTCCCTGCACGTTACTGCACACACCAGGAACAGCAGTGGTACCTGGCACTCATCTGCAATTCCCACCTGGGATTTGTCTGCTCCTGAGTGACCCTGGTCCTGGGAAAGAAGCAAGAAGCCCACACAAGATGTGAAGAGCATTAGCACTTACCCAGTTCACGAGGAAGGAAAACCAAGTGCTGCAGAACTGGGAAGTGTCTGGGGGACAGGGAGGTGTGAGAGACCCCAGCTGCAATGCTGAACACAGCACTGAGAGCCAAGGAGACAGCACCACATCCATGGCTATGGAATCCTAAAGAGGCTTGGAATGGAATGCACAATTATGGAATCATAAATCCCATGGAACAGGGATGCTACAACAAGAAAGCATTAATTGCAGCCTACAAGCTTTTCCCTTTGGTCCCTTCATTTTCCATGAGATCAAGGAGCTCAACCACCTCAGCAGGCAAGTGCAGTATTACTGGAGCTGGTGGCTGCAAAGAAAAACCCCAACCTCTAGAAATGAGGAAAGAATATTCGTTTTCAGCTGTGTCTGTGCATGGCTCATTACTCACCTGCAGGAATGCCAATGCCACACAGAAAGAGACTACAGCAGCCCCAGCTGAGGCTGACTCTGCTCCTGGGCAGCTCTGCCATCCCTGCTCCTCTGCACATCAGAGTCAGCCCAGCAAAGAATTATTATAATTTCTTTCCTGTTTACAGCTTACAGTCTAGATTTAAGTGAACAAAATGCAACACACACAATAGAGGAAAGCACCACTGGTCAACCCCTGCACCTGCACTATGCCTGTAAAGTGGGGGTTTTAATTTCCACGAAAGGTCTGTCAGAACCATTTTGTACAGCCAAATTACAGAAATTCTGAACATTGTTGCCGTGAAGTCAGACCTTGACTCCTGAAGGCTTATTGTCTCCAGCTGTGTTTTCACAGCACTTAGCACAGTGTTCACAGCAATGCTGGCTGGTTTCATTATTTCCTCCTCTCGAGCTGCTGGCACCTCCAGGAGCACACAAAGTCTCCTGCTCGTGCAGGGCAGAAGGCAAGTTCTACTGCGAGAGCTGAGAGCAAAACAAAACCTTTCCTGCTGTCAGCCCGGGCCAGCAGGTCAAGGGAAGACACTGAGAGCATTTGGAAAGTGTGAGAGCTCCCATTATGCAAAGGCTAGAGTGTGCACAGAGCCTCTCTACTACTGCAAAGAAGAGGTGAGAATGATGAGGCTTGCATGCATGTGAGACTATGTTACTGCACAACCAAAAGGAGTTATTTACAACCACTGAATGCAAAGGAGTAACTGAGCATCAGTTGTTCTGATTTTCCTTTCAGGCAGGTGAAATAAAGTACAAATGTTTCACATGAGATTATTGAGAGAATAAGCAAAACTCTACCTTGGCTGCTGCAACTTGCATTCTTCAAAATTAAATTTATTATTCCATGAAAATTTATGGCAGTTTAATATTTGCCTTAGCCTGAAACTGAAGAATAAAGAAGGGATTGTGTCTTCTTAATTTCAATTGTTTTAATTAACTTGAGGGCAACTCTGCAGTTTGGTGGAACACAAGTTTCATAGGAGAACACCCAGTGTTTGTGGGACTGAAGCCACCAGCCCTGCTGGGATGGCTGTGCTGAGGGGCTGTGCACTCCCTGTGTGCCTGGGGCAGCACACAGAGCACAGCTATCCTGTTTTTCCTTCTCATGCAACCTTCACAATCCCACCTTCACCATCAGTTCTTACTCTCCAGAGTATTAGCACAACACAGAGTTTGATCTTTATTTCTTCTTCTTGTCTTCCAACTTCCATCCATTTTTTCCTGCTTGCCCTCAATCTTAATTTTCTGGGCTCCCAGCCTGGAGTTTCAATTATTTTCTGCTAACTCGTACAGGTCAGTACTAAAGTTCAATGTCATCTCTAAATCTAAGGTTATATATGTTCTGTTTTGCCCTGTGATCCCTTCTGTTCATCCCACTGCTGAAAACAAGACTTGTTATTGGAAGGAGAACAGCAGCAGCACTGACCTATAAATAAGGGGGCAAGAAAAAGTGCAGGAGTTATGGAGGGCTTCACTTGCTGAGTGTCTGAGAGAAACATTTATTCAGAAATTGGAGAAGAAAATGATGAGGTACTGGAAGTACCGTTTGCTGAGGCCAGGTCAGATTTAGCCTAGGAGGAATACAGTGATCAGCTCTTCCTAAGACAGATGTCAAAGAAGGACACAACTGAAATTGCCTCAATTCCACAGGCTCCAGAGGAGGTTCTGATAGTGCCTGTTGTAGGAAGATAGAACAAGTGGCAGAATGTGTAGTTCTTGTGACAAATTGATCCAAGTGGCAGCAAACATCTGCAGCAAGTCAGGGAGATGCCCAGCAGGGGCTGAGGGAAGGGTGCAGCCACCTCAGACCTGAGGATTAGAGGGCTGCTCTTCTCAGGTGGAAAACAAATGAGAATGTACTCGTTATGAAAAAAGGATGGTTCAGCACTTCATAGGATGAACTGAGACACTGGGAAAGCCCTCCTACACCAAATAACATCCTGCAGGACTCTTTCAGCATTTGGAGGGGGATTTTTCTTCATCCCTTGATCGTCACTGTCTCCCAACAACTTTCCAGACAAGCTGTAGGCCATAATTACCTAAGGGTTGGGAGAGTTAACTACCTGAGAAATTATCATCTGACCTACTGCAGCAGCTAAAATCCTCCAAGGTCTGGGGATGCTCCCCTTGCAGCTAAATCTGAATTCACTGCTCCTCCCTTGGGCTGCCAAAACCCAGAGCTGGCAGCACTGCAGGCTGCCAAAGTCATCCTTCTTTTCTGGAGCTGCTGAAAGCAGAACAGTTGAAAAGAATCTCTTCATGAACCATCATTTTATTATTATTGATGCAATTTGATAGTTTGATGAGAATCTATGGTGCACACACAGACATTCCAAGCACAAAACAATAAATACAGAAACAAAGGTCTGCTATATTTAGTGTTCTCCACTTACAAGCATTTCTCTTTCTTCAGGGTCTGATCCAAACCAAACTCATCATTCTGATAGGAACAGATGAAAGGACAAAAGGAGCACATGACTGCATAGACACAGAATGAAAACAAACAAATACAAGTTTCAGCAGTGCTTATTGTGCCATCACTCTGATCTACTGCTGCTCAGATAAAGAGGCTAAATCAAAAGGCAAGCAAAGACCCAGTTGATGCTGATATTTGTATTGTAAACTGCTGCAGCTGAAACAGCAGGGAACATCTCCAGCAATACCCAAAGTTATGACAAATGGGGAAAAAAGGGAACAGCAGCAGCAAACACCTGTGGAAGATCAGAGATTTTATGTATTTGCCTTACTTAGCTTTAGACAAAGGAATCATTAACCACGATAAAGGAGCACTGAGGTACCACCCAAAGCATCAGCCTGGGGACAGCATCTGGGAAATGCCACCTTCTTTGTCAAGGGAATTCACACTGATATTTTCTTTATATTCTTTCTAACCTGAAACTGGATCCAGGTCAGCCTCCAGGTGATTTAGAATAAAAGAACAGGATTGTGTGAGTCTCTGAGTGCTCATACAAATTAGCTCAGAAGGGCAGAAGAATCCATTTTTTTTGGCTCCCATCAATAACACAGGGACCAGCCAACAGTTCCTTTCACCATCTCATTCCCACCACTGCCCACTATGTTCACAACTTACCAAACTGAAGGAGCTTAAAATAAACGCCAAAGACTTGAAGGGGCAAAGAAGGAATGAAATATTTCTAAGATCTGTACCATCTGTCAAAAACCCTATTTTTTCATAAGTGGTTTGTTGCATTGTTAATACAGACATTGAAAATATTTTTTTATAGTTTATTAACATGGATTAGAACAGAAATAAATACAAAAACATCTTTATGACATCTTCTTATAAAAAGCTTTTTATATTGCCTTTATCATGCTGCTGTTTGAAAAGAATTCAATAGCACATTAATTGTAACATCAGGGGATGGCACCTACTCAATCTCTTAGAATATTTTAATCACACAGATGCTTTCATTATCTTTATTTTTTTCCTTACCCCACTCTCCTTTTCTGTTCTTACAGGCCTCTGAGCAGTTCATGGTGTCCAGCAATCAGAATGTCACATTCCCAGTTCTAACACAGATGCTAGAAATTAATTATTTTCATGTGGAAAATGTACAGCAGCTGCTGTATGGCTGCAGGTAAACCAGATCCTGCTCTGAACACCTTGTCCTCTGAGCAGACAAGGCAGTTTTAAAAAGGGGAAAGCAGGGAACTGGAGTGATTTTTCAAAGGTTACAGAAAGCCAATGGGCACCCTCACTGCTAAATCACCATTATGAACCACCACATTCCACTGCTCTCATAAACAAGAGAACTCTAACAAGGTAAAACGACTGCACTTTTGTAAAAGGATAATAATACCTGACTTTAAAAATGGGATGGAAAATAATGCTTTATAAGGTCATTTAAAAAAATAAACCAGTACTATTAGAAGGCCATTCCAAGCTATCAGTCATTTTCCCACTTCAGAGCCTATCAAACAGAGATATTTCTGCTCCACAAAAATCAAACAGTGTGAAATCCTCAGTTTTGCTGGAGATGCCAATGCTCATGTGGGGCTTGTCTGCAGAGATTCTGTTTATTTTTAAAAACCCCGAGCATGCTGCCAGGGCTGTGGGACAGCCTGGCTCAGTGGAAAGCCATTAAAAGCACTTTGCAGGGCAGATGGTGTCCAAGAGTCAGGAGCACAGAACAGAATCCCACTGTGCACAAGTGCTCAGTATGCAAGAAATCATCTCCTATCAGACAGTGCTGCAGGGGACACGGGCAGCCAGCGAGGAGGGAGCAGAGCACAGCTCAGCCAGGCCAGGATCACATCCCAGAAACAGGAAAAGGACATGGAACAAGGGAGCCTGGGCTGAGGAACCCCACGGGAGCAAGAGCAGATCCTTGCAGAGCAGCAGATGGAGCTGTAAAAACAACACATTGCTTTTATTCACTGGAGGGGTAACCAGTCTTTGTCATCAACAGGGACAGCACAACTCAAAGACTCAGGTGAGATTTTGAGAAGTGTCCCCTCCACTTTGGAGCCCCATGTTCCACACCCTGATGCACAGGGCTGCTGGGCAGTTGGCACTGCAGTAGAACTGTGGGAGTGGGAACAAAGAAACTCCTCAGTGACATGTGGGAATGGCCTGGCCATGGCAGTCTCAGAGCATGACAAAGCTTGGGAGTCATAAATCAGATGTGCACTAACACAGCAGGACATTGCAAGGCTCCCTTTGCCTCTGTTCCTTTCCCTCTCTTCCAGAGAAGGAAGCACAAGTGTGTTCAGTGTGTTCAGATGAGTGGCTGATTATGTAGGTGAGCACAGCACCTAACACAGCCCCTAACGCTGGGTTAAACTGATCCTAAACAGAACAAACACAGGGAAAATGAGTGTACAAGTATTCCCTGCACTCTGCACCACGAGTGGCAATAAACACCCAGTGTGTGAGCACCTTTTCCCTCTGCTGGGCACAGTCAGCTGCTCAGTTCTGCCCCAGGTCCTGTGTTGTGGACCACATAAAGAGATCCTTCTTCATCTTCAGAGCTACAGACTCGTGACCCTGAGCTAAGCAGATCCTATTTTTATTACTGAGAACAAGGCAAAGATGACAGGAGTGTAACTGCAGGTACATGGAGTATTTACAGATTTATCACACTGCAAAGTTTTGCAGAGCTGAAAGTTCTTTCAACAGGAGCACAAAACACAATCTACAGACACAACATCAAGGCCTCTCTCAGAGCAGGAAAACCAGACAATAGACCCAGATCCAGCAGCAAAGCAGCAAGTTAAAAGCGGGAATCTGACACACACGGACAAGAAAGTTAACTACCCCTTGTGTACCAGCAAATCCAAATTAACCAAGCAAGGCTGATTACATTAGGACAGAGATGCAACACTAAAGGATAAATACAGATATTTCAAATATAAGCAGATGCAAATCACCATTATTTTAATGAAGAAAAGTAGAATGAGTCACCATGGCTCAGCAGAAAATGGAGGATACAATTATGTGTAATCCAGATTGGTAAGTGAGTGGATTGAAGAGTAACTAGAATTGTTTCCTTCCCTATATTGTGGATTAGATCAATATCCAGAGACACCAAGGACTAGTTACCTCTGCCAGCTTTGGGTTCCTCCTCTTGCACAATGAATTTACATGATGTATACTGAAGACACAAAACTACACTTAAAAAATAGAAATAAAAAGCAAGTGATCTTGAGGGCCCACAAAATTCAAGGTTTTGAGACCATTAAACATTAGATGAAACTACACTCAGTGACTTGGAGGATGTTTTTCAGCATGCAGGACATGCAGACTCATGTGTGTGATCATCTGGACATCTGCCTTGCTCCTCAGCAAGAGATCTGCAGACTGCTCAACAGTCTGCCTCTCTTGAAAGCAAATACATCAAAAGACAAGACGTGCAGCATCCTGGTTCAGCTGCAGAGGAACTCCTGTTGCTCCCTGCTCCATCTCAAAGCTGTGTCCCCCAAGGGTAAAGAATGTCTTTGACATCTTTCCACACCTCTGCTTGTGGTGCTTGTTATTATTTTACTTGTTATTATTACCCCTGCTGCTTTTCTATACATACCCAGCTATCTGATTTCTTTTGTTGTTTTTGTAAGAGCTGCATTATTCAATATCCTTCCTCTTCCCACAGTTTAGAATCCACATGGTCATTTTCAGATGTGGGTTTTGCTTAGGAACCATTACCAAGGCAGATTTCTGAAACGCTTTAGCCAAAACATCCTTGTGGCAAAGTCTTTATTTGCAAATAACCCCCCCAAATAACTAAACAAACCAAACCAATTCAAAGCAACTTTAAAAACAGAGCCAGATGGGCCTATGAGAAGGTGGAGTGACTACAGGAGGAGGAAAGAAGCCTTCTGTTTTGTAAATCTGGGGAAATGTGGCAACATGGATGAGACCACTACCAACCTTTTATACACTGTTTGTACAAGGAACAAAAGTACATTTTGCTGAGCCACTTCCAGGGAGACAACTGTCTGCAGCACAGAAAACTCCCTCCAGGAAACCTTGATTAAACATCCCAGCAGTGAGGTGTGAGAACAAAGCAGCATCCTGTGTGTGCAGAGCAGAAGCTCTGAGGCATTCACTGACCCCAGAGTGCAGATGCCACCAGTGACTGGCAGGGTTCTGCTCTGCTCCCCTGAGCCACTGCTTCAGGGTCACACCATCAGCCTCTGCTACAGTGGATCACAAACACTCACAGCAGCAATGCCCGTGTCTGAGCACTGAGGCAACACCAAACAGCTCCCAGCCACACTTCCAGCTACCACCGTTAGTCTCACTACAGTGGTTTTCCTCAGCCCTTTCAAGGAAAAGAGCCATCTAACCTTCTGAAAGAAACCCAGAGCATGTTGCCCAGTGCCCTGGCGTTGGTATTGTCACAAAGGCCTTTGTTTACAACCAGACACACTCTGGGATGCAGTCTGAAAGCAGCCTTGTTCCTTCCATTTCCTCCCCTCGCTCTCTCCTCGCTTGCACGCAGAAGGTTTCTGGCACTGCTTTCACAACACTGCTCAGATGTTCTATGAATCACCACGGCTGTGTGGGCTACAGGCTGAAAAACACCACTCCAGAAAACCCAGTCTCCTCGGAATGAAAGCCTGCTGAAGGCACTGACATCCCCTCCCTGCCTGGGATGGGCTCAGGGTCACACCATCAGTAGATGGGGTAACTCTTGTCCAGAGCTGGGAGTCACACCCTCCTCGGGGTCCAGTTCAGGTGACAATACTGAAGCAGGAAATGGAAGTTTGCATTGATAGCACACAGGCTGTGTTTTGGACATGAAGAGTCTCAATCCCTTGGCTCTGAGGGCCATCAGACCAATACCTCACAGCAGAATTAAGTCTGTTCAATAAAAGAAAAAATCAGGGACATGAAGAGGCCAATCCTCATTCTGCAGTTAACCCACATTTCAACCCCGGGGTGAAGGAGCCTACCATCCTCAAATATGTACTTTAAACTGCTCAGGATAATTAGTGTTATCTACATGTCTCAGAACTACTTAAAATCCACTTCATTTGGAGCCGCCATTAATAATGCAGCAGGCAATACTACAAAGACTGGAGCAAATCAAGTCATTGAATGCACCACTTTATAAACCAAACTTGTGATGAATCTCAGCTGCCTCTTCAGCCTCCCTGCCATCAATCTGTCTGCAGTCATGTTTATGTATCGTAGGGCCCGTGACAGACTGCCACCAGACTTGGCATCCACAACCACCTCAGGAGCTTGATTTAATGTGAATGCAGCATGAAAAATCAGATTATCTTTTGATTGTCTCCTTTATTTAATAAAACTGATCTTTATTGAATAAAGCTGCTTTTATTAATATCTAAAACATTGGTTGGTGTCACAGAGCCTGCCAGTCCTGAGGAACTAATAAAAGAAAAGACAGAAGTAAAAAATGAGCACATTACAGGGAGATATTAGAAACCAAATCACATTAAGCCAGTATTGCAGCTGACAAATAAAACATGAGTCTAGCTGTGGAATTTTTTGTTTAGCTTGAATTTAGTATTTGTACTGAAAAAAAAGGAATCAGAATGGGGCTTTTCCCACAAGTACTCTGTGGCAAGAAACACAGCAAGAGCAAAAAAGTAGAAGTTATGTTCCCTTTTTTAGAGTCCCAAACAACTTCAAGTTCAATGCTCACGTGAAAGCAGCAGGCACCACATTTTCCACACAGACCAACTGCACAGCTGGAGCAACAGCTGCTGGGGATGGGTCTGTCCACAAGCAGCACCAGCACTGTTACCTTGAGAAAAAGAATGTGTCCCTCATCATCACCATCACACTCTGTCACTGTGAACTGAAATTCAACCCTGAACTCCTGTCCAGCCACCACCAAGGAGTAGAAAAAAGGACATCTCCTAAATCAAATAAAACAATCTTTGTTTTTAATCCCAAATACAGGGTTATATCCCATTACTAATATACTAGCACTTTTCTAGAGGAATGAATCAAAACTAGACATCTGGGGGTTTGGTTTCCTTGTTTCCCCACGCTGACTTTGCTGTGACAGGAGATTTCCATCTCTGCACATGGGCTCTGCACTTCTCTAGCTCCAGGAACACCCTGAGGGGATACAAGGAAATCCTGCCTCATACACTTGCCAAGCCTCCATTTCAATAAAATCGAGAGAAAAAGAAAAGCAAACCAGCAGCTCTATGGCCTGAGATATCATTAGAGAGGAAGTTGCAGGAAGATTTCTGCCCAGCATGACACAGAAGAACACCAAATGCTCAGCAGAGCACAAGCAGAAAAAGTCACTAAAATATTCACTTGGTTTTTTACTGAAATTTGAAATCGATGAAATCCAGTTTTATCTGGAGACATTCATAATGAAAAAGGCTCCTCAATCTTTAGTCTCACAGTTTACATCTCAAAAGTGCTTGGCATCTTATGGGAGATGCTGTTTTCATTCTGCACTTCAGCCAGGCATGGAACCTGGAGCTCAAATGAAGTATTGAAGTTTTTATTGTGCTCCAGTGGAGCTGATGACTTTCCATTTAAACAAGAGAACAAAATGCCCACATTACTGTGCCTGTTGCACATGGTCTGTTTGCATTAATGTCAGATGGACCTGGTTATTTTTTGACTGAAGATTTCCCAAGAACTTTGGTAACAAACAGCAAAATGCTGAACTGACTGAGGGCAAGCCTTGGCCTCCCAGGACTGACTCCAGCAAACTCTGCTGAAGACAGAGCTGTGAAATGCCCCAGCACCACAGCTACAGAGCACAATCACCTCTGCCCTTACACATCCAGGCATGATCAGACTGGCAGTGCATTAACACACATGGGTTATATCATCACTGACAAGTGGGCCTGGTAGGACCTTGAGCTCATTATTGAGAACAACACTTCATTTCTCAGGCTGGAGCTCTGCATTTTACAAGATAAAAGCAAAGCAAAATCACAATAGTATTCTCAAGTCTTCAACATTATTCCCTGGAAGATTTGGAAACTGTGCAGTACAAGGTGTGTTGCCATGGTTCTGGGTAATAAGCAGCAGCCCTACACACAATAGACAGCTGATTGCTGTTGCACGTTAAAAGCTTTTGTATCTCTTTAGGAAAACTTTGTCGTCGTGTCATAAATGAGAGAGTTTTTCTGTTAGCAACAGAAAAGCATCAAAGAAACAAGCCCTGTAGTAGTAATCACGCCTGATTTATTTTTTGTCTGATCATCTTACTACGTGGAGGGGGGTGGAAATCAACCTTTTACACTGTAAATTCATACTATAAATCTCTGGAACACTCTCCTGGTCTTTCCAGAGTATTAGGGCATAGCAGTGCAGATGGAGTCTGCTACCAAAGAAAACATAAACAATTAAAGGTAGATGTCTGTATTACTGAACAGCAGAGTGCTGGCCCTCACACAGCAGTGGTGGCTTGGATACCTGAAGTGCAGGATCAATAGCACAGCTAACACCAGTGATTCTGCTGGCATCTCCTGTGTCTGCTCTCATGGAACCACTGAATTCTTCAGGCTGAGACCATGGAATGCCACTGCTAACCCAGCCCTGCCCAGGTCACCCCTGAGCACATCCCCAGCACCACATCTGCACCACATCTGCACCCTCTGAAATCCCTCCATTTCCCTGGCAGCTGTGCCAGGACTCCACAACCCCTCTGGTGAAGCAATTTCTCCTAATACCTCTTTCAGAAGAGATGTAAGTACCAGTTCAGAATGGAATCCCATATGAACGCTGTAATTGCTGAGTTGGCAATAAAAGAAATGCTGTATTCTGTAAAACTGAAATGCCACTGATTCCAATCCTGGAATAAACTGCAATCTCAGTCCAACGTTATGTTAATGCAGTGTTAGGGCAGCAAACTGAAACACAGCAGAAGCCAGGGAATGAAGAAGTTCATGCTCTCAGTGCACTGTGAGCCTACCCAAAGTACTGATGATATTGCTTATAATAAAATACATCATTTACAGCCCAGCTGGGCAATCACAGGCTACTGGTGTGCAATGTGAATGAAGCAATCTCTTGAAAAGACTCTGACTTCTAATCCCTGCTGCTAATGCGTTTCCAATTGCAACTTTAGAACAGGGCTTACGTAGGCACGGCATTTAGGGAACATTTGAGAAGACTTACAATTTAGTTCCTTTCTTTCTTTACCTGTTCTAAGGCAAAAAGGAGGAGAATGGAATTTGATACAGGGAACAACCACAGAATACATAGCTATGTATTCTGCCTTCTGTCAATAAGTTCAGTTCTGGGTACAAACCAATTAGTAAAAATAACTCACTTAATGAAAAAGTGCTGATCTCTGAAGTGTAAAAGGGTGTTAGGAATAACTAATATCTTTTTTTTAACAGGGATATTTATAAGCAGGACTCTTTACCAGTATGTTTGCAAAATCCCAGATTAAATGCATATGCTTTATTCCCCTCTGAAGACTAAGCCACGAGAAAACTTTGTTTTCCTGCCAAAATCTAACTGCTGATGCACAGTATCTGCTCGGTAGAAATGTATACTTCTCCTAATTTATATTTCACAGGAATGCTCACAATCATCTAATTGAACTATTGCAAAAGTGCATTCTCCCTCGGGCTGAGGCCATCGATGAGAACTGCAAAGCTCCGAGGAAGCTCTAAATGCACACACAAAAACGTGCACTGTCTGGGTGCTGCTGCTCTCATTCGACTGAAAACCAGCTCGAGGGCTCCGAGAAGGAATCACTGAGTTGTGTGAAGTGATGCCATCAGGACATTCAGACTCTGTTCAGCATGCAGGATCTCAGACACCTGTACAGCATCTCATCAAAGCTTTTCAGTGTTTCACTAAGTACCTGGTCCAGTCAAACACTGCCAGTCAGTGTGAGATACAGGATTTTCATCTGAAAAACGGCACAGAAGATAACGGTGGGGCAGCCAACTCCAACAGCTTGTACCTCTGGGGATTTCAGATTTCCATATCACAAACCCTCCGTAATCCAAAGCAGAGCTGCCAGCTAAGCTCAGCAGCAGCATCTTCAGCCCGATCAAAGTACAGTAAGGAGGTAACAAACGCCTCAGGAAACTGCCAGGCTCTTTGTCGTGGTCAGCCAAGGAAAGATCCTTCCACTCAGCCTTTCCCATCGCATCCTCTGTTTCTGACAAGCACATGGCTCCCCCCAAGTCTCTCCGTTCTGAATTGTGGGTATCAGCACTCGAGGCATTACAGAAACAGGGACAAAGGCTGGCTATGCATAATGAGAAACGAGATGGAGTGACAGAGAAGAGATTGAGACTTACCTTTGGAAAAAACTGCTGCCAGGCTCAAGAGGAGAGGCGACAGCAGATGCCCCATATTGCTAATCCCGGAAGCACACATCCTACGGTTTGTGGAGCACTTAGTGATCAGTTTCACACACTTCGCAGTCAAAATCAAAACCGGTCAGCTGGAGAGGCTACATTTGCAGAAAAGGTCATCTGGAAAGCGCAAAAGGCATTTCCCTCGCGGAGAAGACTTACTTCTTTAGCGTTAACCCTGCCCCTTCCTCCCTCCTTTCTTCAGAACAGATGATGCTGTGAAAAACAACCCCCTCTGCTCNCCGGCCCCTGCCAGCTTCCTGCTGCCCGGCCCCGCTGCCCAGTCCCTGTCTGCTTCCTGCCCAGCCCCTGCCCGGCCCCGCTGCCCAGCCCCTGCCCGGTTCCTGCCCGGTTCCTGCCCACCCTGGTTGCGGCGGGAGGCGGCAGCGGCGCCGCTCCCCGGACTGGAACCCGGCTCATCCTCGGCGGGCAGGGCAGGGCACAGGGCATGGCACAGGGCACAGGGCAGGGCAGANAGTTTTGGTGGAGATGGCGGAGCAGCGGCTGCCCGAGGCAGGCGAGCAGCGCCGTGCCCGCAGCCCGTGTCGGGTCCGGGCGCTGGGCAGGGCCGGGCTCGGGCAGCGCTGCCCTCCGGCCCGCCGGGATGCGCTTCACACGCCCCGCATCCCGGCCAGCAGCGCCGGCTCCCCGGGCGGCACCAAAGTTTTCCTTTAGGTGATGCTGAGCAGCCCTGAAATCATCCAAGCACGCAGGGCTCGCTGTTGCGCGCTCTTTTTTTCTCCTTTCTTTTTGTTCAAGTTCTCAGTTTCCTCATTGACCTGCCTGACTTTCTGCACGGGAGGGAGATTCCGGGGAGCAGGTGAGGGCGGGCACGGCGCTCGGGGCTGCCGGGGCCGGCGGC
>VWYE01026249.1:254853-272923 GCA_013398995.1 Alaudala cheleensis
GGCAGCTCCGGGAGCACGGGCAGGCTCCAGGAGCATCCCCGAGCCGCCCCAGCAGCATCCCCGAGCCGCTGCACGGACGGACACGCACCCAAACACCGCATCCCTGCGGCTGCCAGGAGGGACGCGCTGGCATGAGCGTGCTGCCGCACGTGGCGAGGCTTTGGCTCCTTCCCTCGTCCCAATTTGTCGTGTTTTCCGCTCTCCCCAAGCCACTGCAACAGTCGTGAGCCAAATCAAGGGCGGCGCGGGCAGAATAGGGAAATAATGTGAGAGGTCTGTAATGGAACACTTAGTACAAATTGCAAAAACAGCAGCAAAAATATCGACATTTGCTCTAAAATAGTCTCCAGTAGTGCTGGAGGAAAGTAACTGACCTCAGGTTTTCCATTACAGAAGGTATCAATACTAACACAAACATTCGGTCAAGCTTAATAATGAGATTTATATTATCCTTGGCAGATAGAATTGCAGCAAAATGCAATTTACCACAGCCAAAACAAAACAAAACAAGAAGTAGCTACAAAAATTTATAGTCATTTTCTTCCTTCATGGAGTACATGTTAGGGAACAATAAAAACATTCGTCTGTATATCAACATCCACAACACTGAAGCTGTAAACAGTCTATCAAAATAAACTTTGCACACTCTGTTTGCCAACACTGAGAAGTACATGATTACCCATGCAGTGAGAAAAGGCTGCGTTTTGTGTGGTGGTGTGAATTCATTTCAGAAGTTCATGTCAGCTTTGGAAGGATTCCCAGCTCCTGAGAGGCTCCCCAGAGCTGAAATGAAGCTCAGCTCTAGAACTGGCACTGCACTGCAAACAGAAATGGAGCAGCTCACAATATCCCCCACCTGAGAGAGGATAAATGCTGTGTTTGGCAGATGTTGGGCAGTGTTGTACAACACAGGAGCACTGTTGGTAAACAACTCTCTGTCCCAGACACAGCAGCCATGCTCGGGAGTCAGTGTCCAGCTTCAGTCAGCAGCAGGGTGGAATGTGCCAGGATAACATTCCCGTTAATCTGTGCTCTGCTGAGGAAGCTTCAAAAAGAACTCTCTGCAAAGTAGGAAAAGTGCAAAGGGAGAGCATTCCCTCCAGAGACAGGTGTGGCAGTTTAGTCACCAAAGTAATTTAAGAAAAAAAGGTATTGGAACAATAAGGAAACCAAACCAAGATTCTCTTCTCCTTTTACTCCTACAGTTTCTGCCTCCATGCTTTTACCTTCAGTTGTTTTGTGCACCATTTGGAGAAGTTTTGTGCACAGGCTTTTGAGGCCTTGCAGTCATTCAGGGTAAGTAGAATGACAGAAGGGCAGAAGTTGTTAAAGAAATACAGAGAGAGAGATTTTCAATGCCAGCCATATTATGTTTGCAAAATTAGCTTCTTTCCCTTCTCTTCATATTTTGCACCATCGTTGTTGAAACAATAGACTTGGAAGCATTTATTTAATTTTTCAGCCCAAATATGGAAACTATGGAACCTAGGATCCTTCAGCTAGGATGCTGCTACTCACTGAACAGATGAAATTTTTAGTTTGGTTTTGTGAGAGGAAAAAAAAATTAATCTAAGCTATTTTTCCTTAATGTTTTTTAAAGCAATTCTGAAAGGTCACTAACTAATTATTAAATTTTATCCATTAATACCCTTCTCCTCCAGAGCACTCTGCAGATGTTTTGCTTTTAGTAGGTAGTAATGGACACTTAATATTTCATCAACATCCTCCTCCTCATCTCCCACCATCCTGTTATCCCCACAGAGATTTGGGTCTGGAGTCTCTCTTAAAGCCGAGGGACTTGGAGAAGGCAGAAAACTGATTAATCCACACCCAACAATGTAATGAAAAGAGCCATCCTCACCCTGAGCCTTCTTGGTTCATCTGCAGTGTGATACATCATGTCAGTAAAATGACTAATTGTTCTGATCAGTTCATCAATTCCCATTTTTGGTTGAGGCTGGGTGTTTTCAAGCAGTAACATCCCCTCTGTGACAGGCTAAAGCACTGGGGAAGACCCACTGATAAGGCAAAGAACTGCAGACAAGGGAAAACTGGAGCCAGGTACACAAGCAAAAATGTTCCTCTGCCCAGTATTTCACATCTAGATAGATAGATATAGATACAGATATCTCAATAAATAAATCTATAGAGATAGATAAAACAACAGGGAAATACAGAATAGAGGTAGTGATCTGAAAGGAAACAATTCATTCCAAAAGCCAGCTGCATTTAAAAATTGTCTCTCAGTGCCCACAGACCTGGAAGAGCCAGGCATGTTATTGAGTCTTTTAGTCTCAGCAGTCATACATTTTTCTCCAAAAATATTTTTCACTTGCAATTAAACTGAGGGAAAATCCTGGTGCTGCTGAAGTCAGTGGATGCCTTGCCATTGATTTTTAGAGACAGATTTTTACTCCTATTTTTTTTTTCATTTGCTTGGGATTGCACAGAGGGCATTGAAATGGATTATCTGGGTTTGCAACTGCACAACATTCAACGAGAGGAGCAATTAGAGTCAGAGGTTCAGAAGATGAAAAGACATCAGCATGATCAGCTTGACCTCCCAGCAGTTTTATACAATTTCATGTGTTGTCTCCAAAACATTTAGCAGTGATGATGCAGCAGGTGTACTGTGACTGCCATTTGGAGTGCACAGCTAAGTTATTCCATTATTATTTTACATCTCTGTCTTTTATTTCCTCATCACGTCTCTCTGTTTTTATCTGTTTGCACCACAGTCCCAGCTGAGTCTCTTTGTGATGCTCCTCAGAAGTACTCTGAAAATCAGAGCAGCTTAATGGGAGATGCCACAAGGACCACACTGAGTCACACACATCACTTGTCTCTTAATTTCTGCATTTTACGCTTTTTTGACATTTTGGCATTAACCAGATTTTTGACCAGATTTTTTGACATTAGCCAGATCTTTGTTTCATTGACAGCAGGATGAAACATTAAATCTTTGTTAATTCTCATCTGTTCACTCAAACCACATAAAGAAATAAAAACTGAAATTGATTTCCTTATAATGCTTCTGTTTTATGGGAAAAGCAGAGTCACAGAGAAATCCTGGCCAGGCTGAAAGCAGGATCTATTTGACAGCTTGTGTTTCTGCTGTCCATGGCAGTGCCCCTTGAGTGCCATCTCCTAATGATCAAACACCAGCCTCAGTGGAGCAGCATTCCTACAGCTCTGCTTGGTAGGGCTGGAAAAGGAGATGATGTCACAATTTCCACTCTTTTACTTTTCCAATGAAAACTCAGCAATATCTCAGTTCCAAATGATTTCCTTTGGCATTCTAAAGGACCTTATCACAACACAGCTAGGCTCTTATCAGCCAAATCAGCAGCACTCTGAGAGGCAAAGGTGTGTCTAAGGGGGCTTTTGGATTTGAGTTAATGAACTAATATATTAACCTGCTTCATGTGACTGTAGGATTTTAGAAGCTGCTGTGGCTGGAAGTTACTGTACTCATATCACAATAAAGTGCAGTGGTTTATAAGGACCAAATCACACAAGATGCAGAGGCCAGCTCAGAGAAAACTCAATAAATAAACAAACCAGTATGTGTGCACCTGAGGGACAAGTCAGGGTGAGAAGAGATATCTCTGTATCATGAGGAAATGAGCAGGTACAAAGGCACCAATACCTGGCTGTTAGCACAGGCAGAGTGATCCAAGGGGCTGGGATGTCAGTGCTCACAGGCAGCACGTCCAATTGGGAATCTGATTACATTCCCAGTGGGGCAGCTGGGAACTCACTGCTTTGTTGTAACGTGAAACAGCAGAACAGAAGATCTTACCCTGCCTGACCTGAGATGTAACTAAAGACAAGATGATGAGATGCAAGCAAGGCAGGCAGAGCCCGTTTAAAATGACTCTGGAGATATGGAAACATCTGCTTGCATGTACTGCCAGCTTCCTTTTCTGGAAACCAAGGCAGAGATTCCTTGATTCATCATTTAGACCTTCCCTTTCAATATGAAAATACAGCAATTCTAGTAACAGGACTAAAAATGCAACTTTTATGCGTATTCAAGTGACATTTTTTAGTAGAACGGTCATTAAACACACGAATTACAATTTGTAACACAATATTGTGAGTGGACGTCTGCTCTTAAGTGATTAGAAATTTTTTTTCTGAGAACCAGCTGATACTCCGTGCTCAACATCTCTTGGAAAGAAGGAGCCCAGTTCTGCAGAAACCTCGCAGGGAGAGCATTTTAGTGACCTGGATCCGAAGGTTTGGAGTTTCCCAGCCTGCACGGAACACGGGTAGAGCAGTTTACGGCTGACTGTAGGTCAGGCTTAAATACACAAGGAAACAGCACAGCCCAAGGACTTGGGAGGAACGAGAAACCCAAAGACCGAGGAATAAACACAAAAAATAAACAAATAAAATAAAAATATGGTGCCGAGCTGTGTGCACACGTCAGACCTTAAAGCATTCGCCTGCTCGGCAGCACCAATATTCCTGAAATTCGCAGGAAAACGGGCTCGTTGCTGCGACAAAACCCGAGCTTGTTTGTCGCCAGACGCCAGCTACTGATGGAGTGCCAGTGACCCCTAGTGCTATAGCGGCTCACTGAGGCTCCAGACATCGTCCTGGCACCGAAACACAACGTGTCTTCTCGAAATGAGACAAGCATTGGCATCTGCATTACATATGCATCATAAATGGATAGAATATAGTGAAATAAATGACACGAGGGAACAGTAAACCGAGGGCATTAGGAGAAAAAGCAAAGTTTCTAGTTTTTAAAGTTATCTAGATCTCAAAGAGTAGTTGCTGAGTCCCTTAAAGCACAGACTGATTGTCTTGCTTAATATGGTTTCAGAAAGAATAGGATTACTTAAATAAGGGAATCATACAGAAAATATTTGTCTGCTTCCCTTCTTGGATCTCTGTTGGCTACTGAAGAATTCTTGTTGCCCAAAATATTGGCTGTGTTTTCCTGCAGTATTTTGCCTGCATACCAAATTCTGGGTGTTTTAGATCACACTAAAACATTTTTTAGGTTTGTCTATAAGTGTAAGTCTAATCGATTTTTAATGGGGGCTAAATGATTGTTATGTCTAATGAAGTCTGTTATTTGCTAATAGGCAATACCCAATAGTAACATGATTACTACATTTTTTACTATTATATCCATGTTGTAATGCTATTAGAGGCTAATAATTCATTGACTTTTTATAAAATATTTATGCATGGAAGATCCAGTGAAGCAAAATGAGTAGTTATATAGGGCCAAATTCAAACCTGCTCTAGAAGACAGTGAACTTTTTACCTCCAAATCCAGATTTGCCAACTCCATTGCAGAATGATGAGGTGTCAGACACGTCAGGAGGAAAGATCTTTGCAATACAGAAACTTGTAAGATTTAAACGTGGTTTCAATAAAGACATTTTAAATTAAACAATTCATCTTTCTGCCTTCTCCTGTGGGTTTTTTGGTTGTTTGGAGGGTGTTTCAGCAGTCTAGCACAGCCCATAGGCCTCTTCCTGTCTGGCTCCACTTACACTGGCAATCCCAGAGGTAACCAGGGCAGGCAGGTTCCACAAAGGCTCTGAAAGGAGTTACAGGGACACTTGTGTGGAAGTTTAACATCTGTACAGCAAAGCTACACCTGCCCTGTCAAAGTGGCAGTCAGCACTGAAGGGCTAAAGTCACTGGGAGCAATTAAAGTGTCTGCAAACTGATTACTGATGTGTATTCAGTTCCACTCATTCTCCAGGGATCTTAGCCACTGTTTTTTACACAGAAAATGCTTGAGCAGCCATGGGGAATGAACAGGAGTCAGAGGAATTCATGACATGTATAATGCACATATTTACTTCTCAAGATTTCCTCAAAGCAGGCAGAAATTGCATGCAGTTCAACTGCAGTTCCACTGAAATTTTTGCCTTTTTTTCCCCAAGCCCTCATTCTTATCACAGATGGGAGAGCATATGGTAGGAAGCCCTTACACTATATTGCAAACAGCTTCCACACTATAGTAGGTTTCATATTGAAACTGCAGTGTCAGTAAACGGGAGGAAGCAACGGAAGATATCCAGAATATTTTAACCTTCTCACTACAAACATTGGCTGTCCTTGCAGTTGGAGCTGCTGGAGAAGAAATTGGGGAGGGGAAAATTACACTAGCTCTGTGAATGTGTGACAAAAAACCCCCCAAACCAACAACTCTGAAAACAAGATCCTGTGAAAAAGAAACAAATTTGCATGCAGAATTGGAAAGATGAGGGATTAGAACCTGCAATGAATGTACAGTAGCAAAACTGGAAGAAAAAATAAGAGAATAAGATGGTTTGAGAGTTTAAGAAGATTTTTTTTTTCTTTTTGTGGATTAATTTTAAAGTAGGTTTACCAGGAACTACCTATGGTGCACTGAAGGGAGCTGCTGCTGTTTGGTCCCACAGCATGCTGTGGTAATTACCTGTGCCCAAGCCACAGAAGAAGCACAAGTTTGTTTGCTGTAGCATTTGTTTTGTGAATAAAGCTACCCAGCAAACCCAAGAGCCCATTAAAAGCCATGTGGAGGAAATGAGAGTTGTGATTTCTCTTTCAGTTCCTCCTGGGAAAAGGGAATGTAAACATTTAAACCCCCAGCACTGAGTGCAGAGTGCACTCTGGTGTGGCACAGGATGGATTCCTGCACAGGACTCACACCTCACCTCACACCTCTGCAGCCACCAGAACACAACTAATGGCACACCACAGTGTCAGGGAAGGAGCCTGGCCTCTGCCCTTCAGAGCAGTCTGCTTGCATCATTCCCCAGGACAGAACATCACACAGGACCAAGCTCTTTCCCAGAGACTGTTTTTCCTATATAAGCAAGAAGTTCCCAAATAATCAATTAAACATCAATCCTCATCAATGTCTCATTTAAGCAGTTTGTAAGGAAAGCCTTCCCACAGCAGCCCTTCATCTGCAGTGCACTGGAGGGAGCAGGGAATATCCCTTCCCTGGGCTGGGCAGTGCTAACCCTGCCCCAGACTGGGATCTGCACATTCCCTTCCTGCACTTGGCTGCTGTTTTCCTCACCTCAGGCTCTTGCTCATGCACTTACACAGAGGCCTGAGAACTGTAACGTTTGCTTTCATGCCAACTACAAAAAAACCTACAAAAATTTTGTACATTTGAAAGGCAGGTATTAGAGCTGTCATAAATATTTTTAGATGAAAAGCTGAAGGAGTAGAAATAAAATATTGTCTTTCTGAAGGACTGTATCTTCCAAAATCATTATTCCATGGCATTATGAAGAAATTAGTTGGTGGCTTTTTATGGGAGAATTCTTTCATTACTTGGTTTTAAGCACTTCACCTGATTCTCATCTAACTCATATTGGTTCATATCATTAAGCCATGATTAACTTCAAAAGTCTGGCTTGTGATTTGCACAAGGAGAAAAATGCAATCTCTTACATCTTTGGATGGGCATCAAAAGACTTTATTTGGCCAGGAGAATTGCCAAAAAAGAGAGTTGCTGTTAATTGATCATCTTGAGTTTTTAAGAATACCTATGGATAGATCTTGTCACAAAGTTTGTTTTCAAGGATCTCCAAAAATGAGGAAGGATTATCCCAGGATTAGAGCTAAAGCAATCTTTATCTCAAAATCACATAAATCTAGATTTAACACTGAATTACATAACTGGCAACGTGCAGTAAACATTGAGCTCTCTCTTGATCTTCAATGGCAATGCAAAATCACATTTTTCTATCAGGGGTCTCTGCCAGGAGCGTGACACTGTAGTGACATTTGAACCTAGTGGTGAAAATATTCACCTGAGAGGGAACAGGGAGGGATTTTCCCAGTTCAGTTTTCTGTTCCACACTCAGAATTAGCCAAGCAGGATTCTCAGGTTGGCCAACCACTTCAGCACAGTTCAGCTCTATTTTGTCTCCTTCCAGACCCATGTGCTTTCCATTCTTTGTTGTGCTATGACTCAGCTTCAAGAGGAAAAGCAGCAGATGTAGGTGTCAGACTCCTCAGAGCTCAGCAAAATCAGGCTCTTTGTGGGGTCTAAGCCACAAAACTTGTCTGGGAAAATCCAGGAAATGCTTTTTCCATCCCACAGAATTCTGTTTCACCCACAAGGTTAAGGAGCTGACTGCAAATTGCTGACATTCTCAATTCCTGTCATGCAGATATCTTGCTCATGGGCATAGCTTGATTTTCTTTCCTAAACAAAACCGAGGTTTTGGCCATGCTCTTAGCATTTGTTTAGGGATTAAGGAGTTATTCTGCAGCTTTAAGAGCTTCTAATTCTGGTTGAGCTCTCTTCTGTGATGAACATCACCTCATGGGGTTGGTTACAACAGGTCAGGGAGATTTCCATGCATAGCTGGCCAGTGGGAGTGAGGAGGTTCATGGTCTGGCACTCATTGAGTCAGACAGCAAATTAACACCTCACTCATGTTCGGCACCATTTCAAGTTGTTTTGTACTCAGAAAATTGAAGTGACAATTGCCAGGTTAGTGACACCATTACAGAGTGAGCAATACCCTCAGCAATGCATGCTGAGGTAATTTAATTAAACACTATCAATTAATATCATGGAACGGATGCAATTCAGATTATTTTACCTGAAGTGCTGATATATAGCAAGGAACACAATTTTTGTTTGCTTTCTGTACTGCTGAGAATCTCACAATCATGTAGTCCAAGGCAAGTGCAGCTTTGCTTATTGGACTGTTTATACAAAATAACAGCTATTCTGTCACTACCTCATTTTTTTAAGTTTACAGAGCCTAACAATCCTTTCCCAGTACCCATTTCGTGTGTAGAAATAAAGCTCTCTTCCTGGAACATTATTGCCCGCTTTTAATAGCCACATTTAATCTTAGTTTAACAAGAAGTATTCCAGAAAAATTTACAAGTACTTGTCAGAAAACATTGCAGGATCTTGTTACATTAGTAGAGTTTTATATTGATTAAACGCATGGTCTGTAAAAGGTACAATAAACCAGCTGTCATTATGAAATGGAGCTCACAAGGTAAGCTACATCCTTCTGCAATTCTAATTTTATTTAAGAGCAGCTGATTTCATTTTCATTTATTTGTTGTGCTCTCTCTCTGTGAGCTTGGCACAACATTTGAACTGAGGAATGTGCTGCGGTGCTGCCGTAACTCTGCTGCTGCAGGACAGGAGGAGTCACTGTGCTCAGCCAAAATCACAGCCTGGGAGAGCAGGACTGGCAAAAACATCTCTGCATTCAGTTGGAGAGAACAACACAGTGGCTTAGGTTAAGCTAAACTTTGCAAACGGTCTGAGCAGGAAATAAAATGATTTCTCTCTAATGTCCCTGTAGTTAATGATAGAAAAGAAAGCTCTGCAATTCTCAGCAAAGGGGGCTGTTGGCCTATCCAAAAATGCAGCAAAGCAAACAGCATGAACAGCTAAAGACACATCCATTCCAGCCAGTGAAAACAACAGTGAAGAAATGATTTGCCATTTAAGGAACGTAAACAAGACACTCTGCACGCACTAAGCAGCAAAGCTATTCAATTAAATGTGCCATTAATAAGTAAATTATTTGCCTGTGTTAGATAAACAACTCTTGCATTATAGGAATTAACAACATTCGTATTAGCCAAAGGAAAAATAACTTTAATCCCAGGCTGTGCAAGTTGTTTTAGAGGTAGAGGTAACTACTCAGCATCCTACTCTGTCTATATTTTTGAAACGCAACTCTGTTTTTAAAGACGTGTAGACTGCAACAGTTTGTTGCCATGAAGTTCTTTTTCCAAGCCCAGGACAAGGAATGAGGAGTTTTACATCTACATTCCAGGGAGCATTTGCCGAGGCGTTTCCATACCCCCAGGGCTGTGTGTCAGGATAGGGCTGGGACAGACTGGGGGTGTTTTCCTTGCCCTCCTGCTCCTCCCAGAGCTGTCCCCTGTGCCAGCAGAGCACAGCTCTGCCTTGCTGCACCTTTTGTTTCGTCATTAACTCCAGCCAGCCACCCCGATCACCTCTTTCCTAATTGAATGGCAGTGCCGCGTGCTGCACACAGGAACCTGGGCACGTCTGTGAGGCCAAACAAAGCAACTTCCAGCACTCCAGGATTTAGCTCTGTGTTAAGACTAAAAGCACAGATTTGATTATCTGCTCCGTGGTTGATGGGAACAAGAGTTCCGAGTCCGTGCTGTTGGGAAAGGCTACAACAAATGTGATATTCCTTGCCAAGGCCTTCCCCTCTGGCATTAGGTATCTACAAGAATCCTCCTATCCCAGGTATTTTGTTCTATTGTTTCAAAGATAAAAAGCCTAAAATGTCAACACCACCCCTATCCCCAAGCACTTAGAAAAGTAGTTTAAATCTCATGATTTCATGTGTCTGTGAAGACCTACTCTAAAAGAAACCTTCCATTCATTTAGAAATCTGAGGGGCATTTAACTTTACTGAAAGAATGAGTTTCAAAGAAATTGAAATGTATATGGGAGAAAGCATAAAATCAGTCTTTGAATAAGTAACCCTCACTGACAACTGCTTATGATCAGCCATGCCCAGGAACTGATTGTTATTTCAGGATTACACACAAATGGCCAGGGATAGGATCTGGTCATAGAAAACATCCTGTTCCACTTCTTTAAGATAGTGATCTTAAAAAGGTGGATATAAATGGAAGCAGATTTTGGCCTGTAGCACATGCTTGCATGCAGACATGACTGCTTAGGATGAGCTGCTGGACTGGAGGATGAAAATGTATTTGCTTAACAGGACTGGAAATTCTACAGTGTGCATAAAGTAGCTATTTATAGATTCTAATTCATTTTCAAGCAGTTTGGTAGCATTTTTAATTTACAGAAGCTATAATATTAACTGTAAATAGAAACAAGAGCAATGTTGTTATCATAACAAGCCTGCCTGGCCTGTAACTCACTTGCACATTCTCTCGTGGCTCTGCAGAGAATGAAGCATTTCTTTTCTAGCTATTTATTTTGAATTCCTAATCCTTAGTATGCTTGGCATAAAAACCAAGAGAACAGAACAGAAAGGGCCTGGAAGGTTGCAGTTAATCCAAATATGAGGGGGATTGGTTTTGTTCTTTATTGTTCATTGCATTAATCAAACTTCATAAAGTTAAGACAGAAAGAATTATTTGTGCTGCAGACCTTTTGTCTTCTAAATATTATAGAAGCAAAAATGAAAAATCATTGAATGTGTGGTGGATTGTAGACATTTTCTTTGAGTGAAGAATTCAAAGTTTATAGGATTAGATATAGATGGCACTGGTAAATTTGTAGTGAATCTTGTATCATGTGAAAAAGTTGGGGCTCTAATGAATTTATTTCTTTGATTTCATAGAACTCATGTTTTTTTAAGGTAAATAGAACATCATCTGCAAAAATTGTCCTGCAGCAGATATTGGTTGTAGAGTCATGTTTCACTGTGCTCCTCTGTTTGTCATAAATAAGTGATGCAGTGCATTTCATCTGCAGTATCTGTAACTGGGCTGAAAATTGCCATTTTCTGCACAGGTTGTACAAGAATCTGGTAACAGTCTAACGAGTGAGAGATCCTTGTGACACTGTCATCTCCATAACAACCCATTTCTTTTTAAGTATTTAAAGTTATTTTGATAGCAGAGATCCTGTGTTTGGGCTAAATGCTGTAACTTATTGCAGCTACTGTTCCTTTTGCACAATGTGTACATCAGAGAGAAAACACAAAGATGACTTTTGCAGCCTCATGTTTACAGTTTTCAGAATTATAATTAATTTTTACCTGGAGGCAGTACTGATGTAATAAAATGGCTCTCATAGAAGAACCTCATTTGTTACATGAAAATTCAGTACAATCAAGAAGCCAAAGCCCCTGGTGATAAGCAGAGCTTGGCTGTGCTGTTTTTCAAGCAGCATACATGGGAAGAGGAACAATCAAAATCCATCCTTGCTGGCAAAAAACACAGCTTGCGACTGGCAAAAGAAATCTGAATAACCAGGACCTGTGCAGCTCTTCTGAGCTGTGTGTAGCTACTACCAAGAGGAAGATAATCCATCATGATAAAAAACAACCATCCATTTTAAACTTGCTTGGCAATGAGGATGTTCTTATTTGCATAATGATGGTTATTTGAATATGATGAGAATTTGCCTGAGTGAGACTCAAGCTCAAACACATTCAAATGTGATACAGTCTGTACAATTTTCTCAAGGATTGCAATTTAATACTATTTATCTAATGAAAGAAAAATAAATATTGGCTGTAACATCCCATTATGCTTGAGAGCCGGTTTTAAATTACACTTGAATAAAGTAACTGAGTGTGGGATGTTTGCATTTCCTCAGGGATCAGTAACACTTCCCAAAATGGTGAGAAATACCCCCTTTCCCAAGTAGCCTCCATCTCAATGAGGGCACTGCAGAGATGACTGTGACAGAGTGGGGCCTGGTGCACTTGCAGCATTCCCAGCCACAGCACAAGGAACCTCACAGCACTGCACCAAGAGGGAATGAAAGCAACGACTCACAAAGCCAAGGGGAGGAAATACTCAGAGTATTCAGAGACTGGCAAATAGTCACTGACAATATTTAATTAGAAATGATGCAGAGATTTTATCATTTTAACCATTTCCTGAGGAGACCATGGCTGGGACATTATTTGGTATGTTCAGTGCTGCTTCCATCTCTCAGAGATGACCAGAAGGGAACAGTTCCTGTCATTTTTAGGTATATTCACAGGTAACTGTGAAAAAAGATCTGTCTATGGAGAGGGAAATAACACCACAGTTACAAATATCTGCATGTTGCACTTCATCTGACACAGACATTGTGACAGCCTCTATTACAGGACAGACTCTGATTTTATTTCTGAGCACTCCTAAAACTGTGGTGAGTTCCAGTTCCAAATGAGAACTTTGCCGTTCACATAAAAAGCACAAGAATTTGTGCTATTTTATTGTAGGAAAACCTCCACATTTTCTCATGATACTAGATGCCACCTCGAGCAAACAATAAGAGATTTTGGATATTTTCAAAACCATGATGCAATGGGAGGCCCAGCTGTGAATGGTGATGAATGTGCAGGCACCTTGCAATACTTTTTTACCTACATGGAAAGGCACCAACTGCAGCCAGCCCCTGGCTCTTGGTGATTCCAGATGCCAGTGATTCTGGCAAGGATGCACTTTTCTGGCTGCAGAGCCATGTATTTGTCTTGCCAAACCTTACAAGGGCCAAGACTGGATTCCATGCTGCAGATGCTGTGGGTAATTAACCAGCAAATCCAGCCCTATGAGAGAGATTATTTTATTTGTGTCTTCAAAGGCATAAGAAAAAAATCATGCCTAAGCTTAGTTCAAAGCCAGTCCTCCTCCCATTAAAGTCTACGGGGTTCTTTGCTGCTGAAGCTAACCTAAAATGACTTAATTATTCTAATTATGTCTTGAACAAGGCTGTCGAAAAGCTCTGTCCTTGTAAAACAAAAAGTGTTCTTGAGGAACAATTGAACTACCTGAAACTGTGATCTCGAGAAGCTGATAATGCATCTCTAAAGCAGAAAAGGATTCAAGCTAATGTTTTTATTGCAATGCAAATAAAGTGTCATTTATAAAGTTAGGCAAATTCACTAAGTGGATTTTTTACAGTTTGTTTTGGGTTTCTTTTTGTGATGGCTTGCTCTTCTCCATCTGACCTTCATGAATTCCCACTATCATCTTCTGCTGTGAATCCACCACATCACATCTCCAGCACTGATTAAAACCCCCAACATTTTAATGGAAAGTTGCCACCTGTTTGAACATGTCTGATGGAGGCTGCCTTCCTGCCTCTACAGCAAACCATCTCAAAAGGGGCTCTCACTTCAGTCCTCTTGCCACAACTTCTGGCTCCTGCCCTCAAAGCTACTTTTGTGTTAACCCAAGTCATCAAGATCAGCAAGCAGGTCATTAATAAAGACAATTGCAAATTTCCCATGCTCCTGAGTGGGGAAAAAAATGCTTTCCATTTTTCTTGAGTGACATTGTAGAACAGTATCAACCTTATTTTAGATTTTTATTGAGAATATTCTACAAAAATGTTTGCTTACTTTCCAAACAGGAAAATATTTTGATATTTCAAATTGTAAGGCATTGAGAGTGGTGAGGAAGTGATCACAGCAACATTTCTACAAAATGAAGCAAAGTGTACCAGTTTGACTCTCTGGGGTTATTATTCACTGAAGCAGATATAGATATAAAAATACCAGGCATTCTGTGGTAGCTTTTCCTTTCCTCACACTGGTTTATTTTTACTCTGGGAATGCAGTATATTGGTGGCAATTTATATGCTAATGACTAAAGTGGTATATAAATTGTATAACTGCATATTAATGAAGAATGAGGGGGTGTAAGTTATGATGCCTTTATGCAGTGCACAGAGAAGCATTTTCCCATCCACTGTGGATATTTAGTTCTTGGACCAGTCTCTAAATCAAAATTCCCTCAAGCTGAGTAGAAGTCAAGGAAACTATGGAAGCAAGAGAGGTATAAACTTAAACTGAATGGAGTTCTTGATGACTAAAACCTGACTAGAAATGCTTATTGAAAAGTTCTACAGCAGAAAGAGGGAATATTTCTGTTCCATTCAAGTCTAAAAGCAGATTATAATCCCCAGTTCTGCTCAGCTCTGCTCTGCCTGCTTGCTTGGCCTGTTGTTGTTCCCATCCCAGCTGAAGGCCAGGAAGGTGTGCAGGGAAGGCTGAAGGGAGGCCAGGAGAGGCACAGCTCATTCAGGAGCAGTGCTGGGGGACACTGCTGCAGGCCCTGGGCAGCTCCCTGCAGCCAGCAGAAGGACACAGGGCTTCAGAAAACACTTTTGCACTTGTGTTGCTGCATGCCAAGTGAAGGAAACCTAAACTCATCCTAACTTTGCAAGGTTTATTCAGCCAACCTGAATTATTCTGTCTTTGAAACACATGAGTTCTTCACTGCAAAATTATTAACTTATCCGAAGGACCAGCTCCTTCACCTTCTCACCAAAAACATTAATTGAATTAGTTTTTAGGGGAAGCAGAAGTTTTAACAGCAGCCATCATGAGCCACTAATCTAAAGCAGAACAGCACGCTGCTGTCAATCTGATAATGCAGAAAGCCTTCTGGGATATTGCAGTGATGATTTTTTTGTCAGGTAAATGCTTCAGGTAACAAAACAGCAACAACAGTTAAGTGTTGAATACTTTTCATTTGATTTAACATGAAAAGATCACTTCAACCAAGAAGCTGCAGAGAGCAGATGACTCCCCCTTCATGATGGCAAAGGAACAAAAGCCTGGGAAGGAGGCTGGGCTGCAAGGCAAGAGGGCACGCTGAGGCTGATTTAACTGTCATCTCAGAAATTCCATATAATTTTGCATCTACACCTCCTGGAAAAATTACAGTATAATCTACATCAATCAAATGAACTCAAAAAAAGAAAAAAAGCTTGAGTTCCACAGCCTTTAGCTCCATTACTTTCAAACATACATCTGATGATAACAATCTCAGTTCAATTCCATGTGGATATAGAAATGAACTGAAAAATGGGTTTGTGTAAGCAGCATATGAACAATTAGCCCTTCCCTATTTTAATGTTCTTTTCATTTTTTAAATACAGACAGTGGGCATCACCACAAACACCTTCATTACTCCATATGCACACTCCAATATACAGTATTTTTTCACTTGAAGAACCTACACATTCATTCAGCCTGAGACATGCAAAAAACCTGTTACAGGGTAGAAGATAAAAAAACCAGAGGCTTGTAAGGAAGAACAGTACTAAAACCCACATTGCTACATTTTCTAGCTGATTAGAAGAAAAAGAAATTCCAAATGCAAAACTGTATTTTACACAGGCTCAACTTCAGTCTTACAGAAAACCATAGATTAACAACACAAAGGAAGCATGGATCTGATTTTTAAAATATTTTTTTTCACATTTTTTATATCATTACCTCATCCATTCCTAAATTAAGCCTTGATAGGGTCCCTTTAATAAATCTGATCATTTGAACTATTCTTTTAAAAGCAAAGAGTGAAAAAACCAACATTCTCCTATGAAATTTATATTCACTAGTATGTGAAAAACTAGTATGTTCAGCTCCAAATTTCATTCTGTATCTATCCTCTGGGACAGAAGCAATTGTGAAAATATTTACTCATATGAATATTCCTGCTAAATTTAATGCCTAAAATTAACTCAGATGTTTCCAACATGATGGTTTTCATTGGGATGTAAATGTATGCAAGTAAACTGAGATGCACTTTGTTCCTGTCTCCAGCAGCAGCCCTTTGCATGGAAATAGGCTGGAGCATTAACCAGAAAATGGAAGGGGTGAAGGGAGGTGTGCAGCAGTTCCTGATGAGCCCAGGAGATTTTGTAAAGCCAATGAACTGAAATACTTCCAGACAAATTGACTAAAATCTTAACTGCCTATTCAATTATGGATAACTGAGAGTGTGCAGCAAACACTCAGCAGTTCCAGTGCATTCCAAGTTATTTCCTTTAATTATGTCTCAGAAGTCTATTCCAGAACAGTGAATTTCTGAGGAAAAAAATATTCCAAATCTATCCCCCCAAAAAGCAGGATCAACAGTTGTACAATCAGATGTACAGTGGAGGATTTGCTCCCTTTTCAATGTGTGTGCTTGGAATTTTTGGAAGAATTATTAGCAAAACAGTTCATTTTAATGGTAAAATAGTTCATTTTAAGGGTGTGAAAAAAAGTCTGTTACTCTCCAAGAAGTTAAATTCTTACCTTTTTCTTTATGATGTGAGACATGCCTCAGTCAACAGTTACACTGCTAAAACATACCATGCTGAGAGAAAAGCGATTTCCCATATGTTTTTGTAACAGAGATCAGATAAATCTAATTCCTTCTGTCAGAAGAATACATCATGGATTTCTAGGGATCAGCACCACTGTGGCTGAGGAGGTAATCAGTCTTCCAGAAAATGAGGGTGGTGACAGAGAGAGGCATAATGGTTTTAAACTGAAGGAGGGTAGATTTAGATTAGATATTAGGAAGAAATCCTTCCCTGGGAGGGTGGGCAGGCCCTGGCACAGGGAAGCTGGGGCTGCCCCTGGGTCCCTGGCAGTGCCAGGTTGGACACTGGGGCTGGGAGCAGCCTGGGACAGTGGGAGGTGTCCCTGCCATGGCAGGGGTGGCACAGGATGGGCTTTGAGGTCCCTTCCAACCCAAACCATGCTATGCATCTGTGATAAATGTCATGGTGTCTCTTCCCAGTCAAGAGTTTCACCTTCATTTAAATTTTACTGCACTGCTGGTTAGAAATCAATGTCAGCTACGTGTGTGATATTTGAAGTGAATGCCAACTTCAGCAAAACCACTAAAATGGATAGGAGGAAGGCAGACAAGAAATCCAGGGTTGGGACAGAGTATTCTGTTAATAAGCAAACTAACAGAAGAGAAGGCCAAGAATAAACAAATGCTTGTAGCCAGCTCTCTCCCCTTCCTTTAACCTTTGCTGGGTTTCTTTGAGAGGCCAGCAGTGCCACAGATGTGCCATTCCTGATGTCTGTGTGAAAGCAGCAGTGCTGGTGTGCACTGGTACCTTTCAGCCTCAGTCACTCAGCACAGGGCATCAGCTCCCTTTGTTTTGTCAGTTTCGCTGTGATAAAGTTGGATCCTCCTTGTAGATTTCCTCACAAATTTACTATAAATTACAGTTTATATTACACTATAGATAAATCTACCACTTGCACCCTGCTCCCAAAGGAATGGGATGTTTACAGATCCCGTGCAGATCCCAGCTTACCTCATGCCTCTGCCCAGGTCATTCCCGCCATGTCCCTGCCTCCCATCATGGATCCACGGCTCGCTCCAGGTGCTCCAGGTGAGCAGGGCCCGCACCAGGGAGCTCATCTCACACCTGGCACTGTCCCTCAGCCCTGCCCCGAGCCCCTGGCACTGCCCATGGGTGCCCAGGCTGGCTCATGAGGGGCCGAGAGGGGCCATGAGGGGCTGTGAGGGGCCATGAGGGGCCGTGAGGGGCTGTGAGGGGCCGTGAGGGGCCATGAGGGGCCGTGAGGGGCCGTGAGGGGCCGTGAGGGGCTGTGAGGGGCCGAGAGGGGCCGTGAGG
>VWYE01026249.1:273058-357170 GCA_013398995.1 Alaudala cheleensis
TGTGAGGGGCTGTGAGGGGCTGTGAGGGGCCATGAGAGAATGTGAGGGGCAGCAGCCGCACCCAGACAGGGCCTGACAGGCGTGAGGGGTCAGAGGCGAGGTACCCTTGGACAGCAGGATGGCTCCTCCACTTTGCCTTCACCAGGTAATGATGACTTTGCTGCTCTGGGCAGGCAGCAGGAATGAATATTTTCTTTCACATTTCTCCCTGCCAGGTGAACAGGAGTGACAGGGCTGTGTGGGGAAACATGTGGGGAAACCAGTCCAATAAGGCCGGCATGGTGCCCAATGGTTGGTACTGCCTGACCTTACCCTGTCAGGGGTGGGCTTCATTTATCTCTAACACATCCTTTTAGCCTGTTGGTAGAGTCACATTTTACTGTACTGGTTCTACTTCTTCTTTGCCAAAGTAGATTTCAATTAAAATGGGAATTAAATTATGATTTCTGTGGTTTTCCTTCTACTTTGACATTGTAAGAGCAGTTCTTACTGGTATGACCATTTCTTCCTGGTATAAGAAAGCCAAGACTTTCTTCCTGAGTAGCTGGGTAATTAGCAAGCTCTGATATATATTTTTAATAAGATACAATGTAAGCATCCCAGAAGAGAAGGCTGTACTTGAGTGGATGATGTCAAAATGGTGTGAAACTTCAAAACTGTTCTCTTTTCTTCAAGTGTGTAACCACTACTGTGTGAGATCTCTTAACAGACAACCCTTACAGATATAGCTTGGTACTGCCCATGCAAGCACAATAGAAATAAAAAGCTCCAGCTGCCCTAATGTTTCTTTTCAGACTGCTGGCATCACAGACAGTTTTTATGTATTATGCAACAGTAAAGTCTGGACTCAAAACTCAAGGCCTTCTAACTAAGCAATTCTAAATAAGCAATTCTAACCTGATCTGCAATCATGCTATTTAGTCATATGGTGTCTGTAAGTGGTAAATAAAACATTCCCCACCGAGAGAGCTTCCTGAGAGCATCCTGAGTGCAATCACCTCTAGGACAAACAGAAGTCCTCAGGCAGCCTTAGGATGCTGACCCTCTGATTCCAGAGTAGCAACCTTAATTAATTCCCATTTCTGCTCAATAAGGTTTTTACAGCTGATAACTATCTAGTTAGTGTGCTGCTTGGCAGCACTGCAAATGAGCAAATTAAGCATAGTGCTTCTTCCTAAGTAATTGCCATTTAATCCTGATTTTAAAAGAAGCAGTAGTGATTGGAAAGCAGCTTTAATTTTGTTAATGCAAAGTTATCTTTTGGGGAAATAAATCACACAGAACATGAAAGAGAGGAGGTTTAGATTAGATGTTATGAAGAATTGTTTTACTGTGAGGGTGGACAGGCCCTGGCACAGGGTGCACAGAGAAGTTGTGGCTGTCCCTGGATCCCTGGAAGTGTCCAAGGCCAGGTTGGACAGAGCTTGAAGCAGTCTGGGACAGTAAAAGGTGTCCCTGCCATGGCAGGGTGGGACTGGATGGGCTTTAATCCTTCCAACCCAAACAATTCTATAATTCTATGATGATTTGTTTATGTATTTTTTATATATCTGCTTGGAAGCAAAGGACTAGTATGTTAACAAAAATTAAATCTATCTGTATTGAAGGAACTTGCTGTTCATCTGTTTGGGTTCAAGATTTCGTCGGGAGAGTTTTTGGGAGTGGTTGACCATCTGTAAAAGCAGCCAAACCATCTTGTCTGGTAAAATGTGCATCTGCAGTAAATGGAAGGCAGAAAATATCAAAGCTAGGAAATGCTTTCCTTATGCCAGTGTTAAAGTTGGGTAATCCAACATCCAGAACATATCTAATAAAACCTTAAATGGTTTCTTACTCCTTCTTCTCTGGAACAACTCTTCTACCATCAATATGCAATTTTCCCTCAGCTTCTAATATATGGAAATGCCAATAATGCCTCATTCTCTAAAACACATGGAGCACTTTGATATTGTATTTTGGGTTATAAAAGTGTGCTTGAGCTGATAAACAACAGCTGTGGAACAGGTTCTGTTGGATTGGAGCAAAAGGTGACTTCTTATTGACCAAAGGTTTCAAGAAATAGGCCTGGCTTCTGAGGCTTCATTTTTTGTCAATGAAGTTTTAAAAGCTGATTCTCATGGTAAATCTTGTGTTTAAATCTTGTTTGGATAGAATAGATCAGTTCCTTAAGTGACCTCTCTGTTCTGAAGTACTTTGCTGTTCTAGGGTAGGACAGATGAAGCATTTATCTCCTCCTGTTCTTCCCCTGTGCTGAGTCCTGTTAGATGTGCATAGAGTAGGATTAACATCATCTTTAAAAGGAAAATGGACTGTTCTTACCTTGCCTGCTCTGCACCTCTAAGACAGGCTGTAGGTGAATTCAGAGATCTAATTTCCCCTAAATAAATAATGAAACCAGATATTTTAAGCTTGTTCTGGCTTTTTGGAGTTTAGCTCCAAGTCTGAGAACATGAGTTTTTCTTTTCCTAGGGATGTCTTCTAAGAATAATGCTTTCCTTTGTCTGAAGAAATGTTTTTTGACATACAAGAGACTCAGGGGAAAAAAATACAGGAACAGGAGATGTTTTGTTCTTCATGTCCTAAAATAGCTTTGCACTTTCTTTTAGGTGTTTGCTACAAGTTAGTAAGTCTTGACTAACTTAACAGTGTATTTCAAATTGAATTAATAAATAATTAATCAGTGTATGAGCACTGCATGGATTTGGTGTGGGAATTGGATGTTTCCAGCAAAATTTAATCAACTCTTTTCAAGAAATGTAAGTCTCAGTTGTCAGGAACCAGTTTTTTGTATGTCCCAACTTTTAAATAGGCAGTTCCAGATGAAAACAAATTGTTGGAATGTTAATGACAAATGTCCACATGCAACTTTTCATTACCAGAAAATAATGACATTTTTCACTATTGATTGCATCCTGCAGAGCAGGATCTATAAAACTTGTGATCCATCATTCTGCTTTTTGTGTGCATGTGTGTTTTCACTTTTAATAAGCTGCACTCAGTAAGAACTCAAGTCTTCTCACAGTAGCACTAAAGGCTTTGTAGAAATCAGAACTCTACATTTTGGGGGCAAATGCTCCCATTATATTGGATTTATGTGGGTATAAGTAGTTACACCAAAGTGCAAAGCTCTGGTAAATCAAAACCTTAAGCTGATTTCCTTGGTATGGAAAGCTGAGGGCTTAGTGGACTTAGAGAAAGTTACTCTGTGGATTTCCCTTTGGAGAAGCTCTGTCCAATTTCTGCAAAGATCCAGTGTTGGAGATGTCAGAGCCAAATACCACCTGCTCTTTTCAGCTGATATCTGGGGGCTAGTATCCAGAAGTGAGGGTGTGTGCCCAGCAGGTGACAGCTCAGCACAGGGGCTCAGTCAAACCTTGCTGCTCTCTGCTTGCTGTGCCCAAACATCAGCTGCACAGAGAGCAGGAGCTGGAGCCTCCCCTGCCTGTGAGCTGAGGGCTGGGAGGGCTCTCTGTGGGCTCCAGCAGCTGGAATTCAGAGTGACAGTGTGGGGCCAGGCCTTGGGGTGCTGCACAGAGGCTGGAAAATCTGCTGTGACACCCTCCTCCTGTGTACTGTGCGTGCAAATTTATACTGCAGTGCTGCACTTCATTTCTCATAAGCACTTCCCTCTCAGCTGCTTTCACACACCCTGAGAATTTTCTCATGGTCATGCTGGAAAACATTGTTTTATATTAATGGTACAAGTTCAAGGATGAAGTAATGGTAAACAAATTAATTTTTAAAACCTAAAATAATTGCCTAAGTCAATTCTGTTTACTAATGCATTTATTTGGCTTTCTGATTAAAATGTCACATGAACATTAATGCTTTATTGCCTTTTATTTTAGCACACATTATATTATGTGGTAGAGTTTTCAATTATACAGATGTAGTCTTGTATTAATTTAGATATCTCATTTCAGTAATTAAAAGAAAGCTTCTTTTCTGTTTTCCTTAATAGCCCTTCTGAGTCTGCCTTTCTTTCTGGTGCAGTTATTTTGGGTTTTGACATGCAGGGATGTGATTTTCCACTCTAGCCATTGGCTGGTTCTATATTCAGAGCTGTGAAAGGATATTCGGTGTGAGGGCTGCCTTGAGTGCTGCAGTGTCATTGGGACGGGAGGAGACCCGCATGCATTAGTGTGTGCCTGCACAGCCCCTGTGATTCGCACGGATTTACCGAGCTGCGGCCACCGCTGTGCCCTCAGGGATCACACGGCACCGAAAGGAGGCAGGAATGCCGGGGAGCTGCAGAGCGCATCCCACCCTGAGCGCTGGGGAGTGGCAGCTGTGAATCCCGCTGGCTGTGAGCCTCCTCCCCGCTCCCGACAGGCCTCTAGCCCCGGTTTGAGATGCCTCTGGCATCCAATTCTGTGTTGTGCACTGCTTTACAAGGAGTACTAACAAATGGTGGCTGTTTACGAAGTGAAATGTTTGTTACTTTGCTATCCAAAAAGCTCAGTGGAGTAAATAGCAATTTGAATGTGTTATTGCCAAGGGGAAATCCTAATCACAAACTGGGGAATCAGAATAATCAGACTCAATTCGTGCCTGATACTGGGCAGCCTTGAGCAGGACACGTAAGGGGCAATGTTTACAATTCTGAGTATGCATGTACACTTTTTAAAAACCAGCAGGAGTTTGGCTTTTGTCAGTCCACATCTGGAAAACTGGTGTGATGATAGTGGCCTGCCTTTAAGGGTTTTATTCAAGGCTTTGAAAGATTGTTTCATATAACCAGGTATGGGATACCTCCCTGGCTTTTCTTCTGAAATCAAAGAACTGCCCCTCAAAAGTCAGGGGAAAAAAGAATGATGGGAGATTTACTTTCTGTGATCTGACAATTAAATTTACTTGAATATTTCCTTAAAAACATAAGAAGGAATTAATATTGAACTTCTTTCTCTCATAGCACCACTTCTAGAAGTGAAGGAAGGAAGGGAAGTGAAGGAAATAGAGCTCAAACTTCTGTGAAAAGGTAAGAGTTCCTTTTACCAAAAGGCTCTTTGCATACTTATTTAACAGTTTTTGGAGATGGTCTTATGTTTGTGTCATGCTTAAATACCATGTGCAAGAAACCAGAATTTGGATTGTCAACTCTTTGCCTAAAACCAATGCAGAACATTTGACATTTCTGACCTTCAGTCTAAGAAGGTCTTTTGGGAGAGAGAACTAAAAAATGTGGGCTCTATCATGTTGCCTATCACTTTTTCTCCTTGTAAAAATGGTGTTTTCAGAAGTAACTTCTTAATGGTAAATAATATTTTGGAAATTGAAGAAATATTTACTTTTTCTACCAAACCAGCTGGGTGGTTGAGTAAATGAATTTAATGATCTTTAAAGGCTTCTAGATTTCTAATAAATGTCTGCTTTCTTTTCTATTCATAATAAATGCTTGAACACTGTGTTATTAGGAAAGAACTATGCATGCAACATTTGTCACTCATTTTGTTGGGAAGCACAAAGCTTTGGCAGCACCCTAAATCATTGCTAAAAATGAAGTTGCCTTGCACTTTATCAGTTTATACAGTGGTGGATTCTAGCAAACTTCTGCTGTCACTGCAAATCTCAAAGCCCAGCAGCATAGGAGGAAGGGAAAAAAAGACTGAAGTAGATATTTGCTTTTTGCCTGTCTGTGCAGGCTCTTTGCCTGTCTCTCAGTCCAAACAGAATCTAGAAGAATAGAACGGTTATGGTGAATATTTGCTAAAAGCAAAGTTATTGTGGAAGGGCTTTGCGTAGTGCTCAGTACATAAATCCCTGGAATGAAGGTTGAAAGGGCAGGTGAGAATAGCGAGGCGCTGTCAGGTGAGTCTGCAGGGCGGGGATGCAGTGTCCGAGCCGCCCGCGGTGCCGATGCCGCTGCCGTTAGCGGGCACGACCAGGGCTCTGTGCAGGCAAAGCGTTATCAGCACACAGAGCTGGGGCAGCCACCGCCCGAACCGCAGTGATGGGAGTCACTTCCCAGGCCTGCCTTGCTCCTTCCCTGCTCCTCAGAGGAAATGCGGCTGCTTTTGCTGCTGCCAGGGAAAAGAGCAGCTTCAGCACAGGGCCCGGCCGACATGCAGATGTTCTCCAGGTGTGTTCCTGCCATCTGACACCTCGCCGTGTGCTGCCTGCCGCTGACCCTCCCTTTGCACGGCACCTTCTGTTGGGGAGGGTTGGTTTTTTTCCCCCTGAAGCTGAGATGGGGTTTTGTCTGATCGTTCCATGTGTTGCATATTCTGGACCATCCCCATCACAGATGTTTCTTTCCACGCATTAAAATTGGGTTTCAGCTCGTTCGGCTTCAGCACTTGACTTTAAAAGCCAAACAAATCAAATCCTTTTCTTGAGGGTATAATGCATCATTTTCCCCTCTTTGACTGTGTATTATCTTCTTTTACATCTGATCACATCATCAAAATCTTACTTCCTGCATCTGTGCTGGCTAATTAGTGCCTTGGCTTCAAACCTCCTCCCATCAAAAATATACATTTTTCAAACTAGTCAGTATTTTTATTTATTTTATACAAAGTGTTCTCAGCATACTTAATGAGAAGAGGAAGAGTGATGGTTTCTCTAAATTGGACATGCCAAAGAAGAGGAAAAAGATTATGGGATGTAGAAACAAATAAACCGGTGAGTTGGGGAAAAAAAGAGAAAAAAGGAGGTTTTTTCTGTGGCCAGAATATATTCAAATGTTACAGGCTGGTGGTGGTATTACAGACCATGCTCTTCTGGTGTCTGAGTCATTCCTTTTGAATCACTGCAGCCTTGGCCATGAGGAAACCTGTATTGCACTGATAAAAATCAGGGAGAGTTTTCCTATGAAAAAGAAGTCGCAAGGATGGGCAAAATAGAAGCAAAAAGCTACGAATTTTCCATACTTACCCCTTTTTTGTGACATTTTCAGGAAGTACTGCAGTCATTTGAACTGTGATTGTTCTGGCTGTGGTTCTGAACTCACAGCTAATGGCAGGGGAAAAAAGATCAAAGGAGGTCAAGAAGAAACAAGTGTTAAGATTTGGGTTTTCAAAGCCTCGTGGTGGAGTTAGCCTTTGTGGAAGTTAATGGGACATGGCAGATGGCCCAAATTCAAAAACTTTCTGTGAAGTGCCAGTGGCCTGTGTAATCCAGGAGTGCCTCTGGCTGAGCTGCAGGAGTGCTCTGGTCATGGAGAACAGGAAATGCAGTGTAAACAAGGCCTGCAATTCCTCCCAGGCCCCTTTTGTGACCTTGGGCACAAGGAGAATCAACACTGGCAGGGCTGTGCACCAAGAGAAGTGATGGTACCTTCTGCAGGGTTATCTTGCACTCATTTTGGGAGGAAATGCTCCCTAACCCAGGCATGTCCCACCAGCCTACTGAGATGTCATTGCTCAGGTTCCTCCTGGACGTGCAGCCTTTCCTAAATAACACAGCTGAAAGATAAATGAATGGGCTATAATTTAATGAGATGAAATGGGACAGAACTTTGGACACTTGTCACAGCTTCTGCCATGCCTCATATCTGAACAAGGAAGAATTGCTAAGTTCAGAAATGCCAGGATCATTAATCAGCCCTTTGATGCTGAAGTGATGTGATATAATGTTCATAGCTTGTAGAATACGGGATTTGTTTTGCCTCAGTCTGCCAATCTACTTTATGTTGGGTTCAGCCTCAGTGTAAAATCCAGAGAAATAAAGGAACTGAATCCATTGATCTATGAATATGATTTCTGGAATATCACATAAAACAGCGAAACAGGAAAGGATAGATCTGGCTGGAGCACTTTTCATGCAGATTGCAGCGATAATTTCTCCTTTGGCATTGCCTGAGCTGAGTGTGTCTCTGCCACACTCAGCCTGAAGCCTGCCATGAGTCTTGGGGTCAGACCTGCTGCCTGTGGAAATTAGAGGCTGGAGGGCTCCCGACTGACTTTGTGGAGGAATACAGTTTTGCAAAGCCAAAGTGTTCGCAAGTGGCATCCTCACCCTGTCCCGGTGAGGCAGAGGGGACAGGAGAGGCGGCAGAGGGAACAGGAGAGCCGGCAGAGGGACCGGGAGCGCTGGGACAGGGAATGGGAGCGCCGGGAGAGGTGATGGAAGAGCCGGCAGAGGGACCGGGAGGGCCGGGAGAGGCGGCTGCTGACATCTACCGGCGCTGGGCACCCGCGCTCTCCTCCAGCAGTGCTGACCGGGCATAGCCGGGATTTCAGCGCCGCAGCTACGGAATAAGCCTTGCTTTTAAACTGCAGCTCCTTCAGTCCCTACTCCTCACTCTGTAGTGCCCGGCTGTGCAATAATTCCCATTTTCTCTCTGTAACTCGCCTCAACTGCTCGTGGTTTAAACACTCAGCAGAAGAAAATACTTGCTGGGCGCGTTAATGTGTGTCTAAACTGAGTGCATATCCAGACACCAGTAAATCGTCTGAGGCCCTAATGGGAATCCAACAGAGAGAAACAGTCTCTGAGCAGTGAGGTTATGTGTATGTGCTCCTATTCCCTGTCATAAACGGAATAACTTGATGCTGAAATAAAACACTGGGGTTTAGCAGTGACTGTGAAAGAGGCGATGAGATAAGTAAGGGCTAAGAAGGAGCCCGTGTGTTTGCAGTAACTGAAAAAGAAGCAGAGCTCTCTGATCCCAGCGATAGAAGCAGCGCCCGCCGAGCAAAGCCATCGAGCGGGGGCGGGCTGCAGTGCGGGGCTGCGGCCGCGGGGCGGCGCTGCACACAACGATTGCAGCGGGGCCGGGTCCAGACTGCCCAAATTCACCTGGAGCCTGGCACTGTGACAGCCTGGGAGACACAGCCCTGGCCCCTGCCAGGCACCCACAGCAGTGCTCGGGTTAGTGGACAGATCCCATCTTCACTCAGACCTCAAACAGGGACAGTGTGTGAGTGGCATCCCCTCACCAAAGCTGAGCCAGCCTGCACGTTCCAAAAAGAATTCTGGCCTTGGTCGTGATTGCAGGGATGTGTAAGAGGATAGGCAGTGTTATTTGGCAGGTCAGTTGTGAATTAGTTGCTGGAGAGTACGAAATGTCACACAAATCCAGTGTTCTTTTTCCTGCCGTCAGTGTAATGCACATGTAGCATTCCAGAGCAGGACATCTACACGGTTTGACAGCCTCTTATAGCAGTGGCCCTGGGAACGTTCTCATGCAGGAGGTCAATAGCCTGGTTTTCCATGGAAGCCTTGCACCTGTAACTTATTTGTGGTTGCACCCGCAGATAAGTGCAGTCGTGATAACTGAGAATTCCTTGTTACTCTGAAATTGATGGGTCCTGACAAAAAAATATGTGGTTGAATGACCTGAAGTAGTTCAGAAGTTGTAGTGCTATTATTTCGTGCTATTTCAGTAGAGGAATGAAGGTTAGCAAGAATTCTATTCTAGGACTGCGTGTACTTACTCCAGATTAGGTCAAATTTTGATGTAACAGGAACTGTCATTTTTTCCTTCGTGTGCCTGCTTCTAGTTTTGGATGTTCTTCAGGATTTTCAAGTGGAAACAAACCAATAAATACATTACTATACTGTCCAGCATAAACTTTGGATACTGAACCATCATGAATCTGTCTGGCAGACTGGAAGTGCAGCCCACAGGTTTGGCAGTTGTAACCACTTTAGAGCACTGAAAATGCACTGAATACACAGTGCTCAGTTCCACTGCCAATGAAGTTGTGGGGAAGTGTGAGTTTTGCACATTTCTGTCCTTACTGTAGTTTTTCTCAGAGTAGATTTTGGGATACAAGAAAGCTTTCTCTGTTATATGGGAGTGATTGGGAAACAATGCAGAATTATCTTGAGGTCAGGGAAAAATGGTGCACCTGACTTCTAAAATGCAAATGCTGCAGATTCTCTGATAAGAGGAGCAGATGCAGTTTCGCTCGTGGAACCAGAGCAGTGTGTGAGGAGCACAGTGTGATGAGACCGACAGAGCTCAGACACCAAAGGATCATCAAACACATGGAAGGCTGGCAAAGAGAAAAGGATTAGGCTCTTCTCTCTCCCCTACAGCATGAGCAGCACCAGGCGTGGGTTGCAGCACAAAGCATCCGAGGCAGACATTAAGAAACACTTTCTGATGGAAATAGAATAAGCACTGGGACACATTTCCTGCGGTGAAACCGCAGTGTCTCCACCGCGAAAGGTCTTTAAGTGAGGTAGATAAACATTTGTCTGTCTGGAGTGACCTAAACAGAGCTGATCTAGCTCTGGAGCAAAGGGGCCTGGGGCTCCTCCCAGCCATAATATTTTATGGAGGGTTTTGTGCTCCGGTTCCAGATGTGCTTCACCTGATTAACTGGAAATGACCCTTTTTGCGACTTTGGTGTTCAGTTCCTTAAGAGTTTGTTCCATAATCACTTTCATATGCAAAGCAAGAAGTTCAAGGGCTTTTGTGGTTTCTCATCCCTCTTGCATTCCAAGCATTTGCTTGCCTTAAACTTGATGTACTTTGTCCCATCCTTTCCCCGCTTTCCCCTGCCCGCTCCCGTGAGCGTTAATGCTTTTCACTTGCTCTATCTGGCACACACGGGTCCCTTTTATCAAAGGACTTTCACACCTGAGGCCTCCAGTCACATACTTGCAGTAAAGTAACAGCTTAAAAGCAAATCCTTTTAAATCCTGAGGCCAAACACCGTAACAAACATATCTTCTCAAGGGATCAGTTTCCAAATGTGCTTTTGAACCTAAGTCCCAGCAGGCATTTGGCTTTAAGTGTGCGATAGGACTCTCTTTCTTTACTTATTTATTGCAGAGCCATTCCCCCCTTCATTGTTCCCATCTCAAGATGAACTATTTAAACCCGTACCTCTGGTGAATTCTGCCATTGAAGTGCAGATGAGCAGAGTGCTGCTGGGTGCTGAAACATTGCAGGACAAAAAGACATATCAAAATAAAATCTTATGAGAAAGTGTCGCTTCCAGGGAAAATGTGCCTCTCTGGTTTCGGGAGGGAGAGGGAGGGGAAATCATGGCTTGGAATCAGCGTTCCTTTGAAGATCTGCTGTATGTGGGGCACGGCGCTTAGGCTGTGGCGACCTGAAGAAATGTGAGTGATCTTTGTGAAATATTGTGCAAGGTGTGCCATAAACTACTTAAGGTGCTCTGCTGGTCTCCTGCAATGAGGTTACACCTGAGATATTTATAAATAGTAGTGCCTGGATTCTCAGTTTGCAAACTGGTACCTGCACAATGTACAGCTTGCCTTAGGAGACAGAAGAGTTCATTGTGTAGAATTATTACCTGTACTTGCAGATGAATGTGAGCACTCTGCAGGGCCTGCTCAGACACGCAGGCCTGCAGTGTGCAATTAGCTGATGACTCCTGGATTTCAGTGGGTATTATTGCCTGGGATGTTCAGCCCTGGGTGAGCTCCGCGGGTTGTTTATATAATATCACAGTTGTTCCAGTCCATGCTGAGCACTGCCAAACTGTAAAACAAGATCAACCCCACACACGGGAGCGCAGTTCCCTGAGGACAGGGCCAGGTACGAGATAAGGCTTGATTTTAATCTCTCTCTTGTCAGCTGGATCTGCTGACAGTTCATTTTCAGGTGACTACGTACTCCAACTCCATCACTCACCTTCCCTTCCTTGGCTCTCAATTAGGCTCAGTCACGTTAGGTTGTTATTCTTGTTTAAGGAAAGATATCGAGTAATCATCGTAACGTCAAGTCTTAAATAAAAAATGACTCCACAGCCTCTTCTTTTTGGACCTTTTTATTTCCTTGTAAATCAGATCCACTCCAGAACTTCAGTATCTGCTTACATTCTCTTATTCTAGTAAATCTATCTTTTCATTCGTACTCTTTTTCTCTCTCACTTGTAAAGGAGGGTTTGTTTTTTCATGCTGTGGGACTTCTAGTACTAAGCAATCTCAGTTCTCCCCCTTTCCCTGAAAATTCCTTTATTCTCATTTTACTGAGGAGAGAAAGGGGGATTGTCAGTGGAGACAAAAGTTAGAAAACCCAGTTCTGTAGTTCTGCGTAAATCTATCCCTCCAAATACCACTTTTCCATTCGCCCTAAAAACCCTTTGACACTTTGCAGACCCCTGACACAATTTTGTTACTCCGTGTCCTGTTCCCCAGCCCGATGGAGGTGTCAGGTGAAAATGCGGGGCTTATCTTCAGTGCACTGGAACCCTTCGGATTTGTTTCTAATTCAGCTCTTATTCACACATGCAAATCTCCAGCCCCGTTTATCTGATGCTTTGCATTCAAGCTAGTTAGTGTGTTGGAGAGAGAAGTTGAAGCTTTGATTTCAGCTGATGCTTGATGTAATTGGCTCTCAGCAATTCGAGTTACCCAGCTTATAAAATGTTAATTTAGCTTCTCTTTGCAGACCAACGCTTTTCAGTTTATTCTCACCCAAGATACAATAGTTTGAAATATGTTATTTCAAGAAAGTAACTCACCTTTGCTGTAGCAGGGAACAAAAGGGCAGTAATGCATCCAGACACTGAACTGAAGAAAAGCAGACAATTCTAAAGATAAATATGAATTTACTATGATGCATTAAAAGTACAAAGCCTTAGAAACATACTGTGAACTTTTTTTAACAAAAGAAGGCAAACAAAAACAAATGCTTAAAGCTAAATATCACAGATAATGTGATGAGTCAGGACTCTGTCTAAATTTTTGCTATGTTGAAGGTTACCTCAAAGAAGCATGTAAATAATAATTTTCTAAAAAGTGGAAAAGTGATTATTTATTCCACATCTTTTGCACCAAAGAAGGGTGACTATGGTTCAATCCTTTCTTCTTGAGAATCAGAACCCCAAAGGCAATCTAATGTAGCCTGAAGCAACAGATTCATAATTATATTAACAGCCATATGCTCCATTTCAGCGAAGCACCCCCCGGCAGTGTGGAAATCCTCCCTGATTCTGAAAGTCACACAGAAGTCTGCAGATAGACAAACTAATAGAAATGGAATCTGGAAGAGAATAGAAGAGATTGTCCCTAAGTTGAAAGCACATCCTTTGGGCACAATCAGCAGAGGGGATATCAGTGGGACATTGAAATGGAAATGAGCTGGAACACATTGTGCCGTTCGTTTGTTCCGTGCAGTTTACATCCGTGTGCTGGTTTGCACCGTTCCACCGCTGCTCCGTGCCCTCAGTGCAGGTGAAATGCTGCGGTTCGGGGACTGCCGCGGCCCTCCCCCTGCAGAGGGGATGTTCGGGAGCCTCTGCCCTGCAGAGGGGATGTTCGGGAGCCTCTGCCCTCCCCTGCACCGTAACTGAGCTCGGCTCCAGCGCAGGCGGGGCGCACATCCTGCTGTGTCCCGTGCTAATAAGCACAAGCACGCTGTGCCACGGGAAATGTGCTGCTGCCCTGCCTCGTGTCAGCGATGTCACAAACACTGGGGATTTCCACTCCTTTGGTCTCTTCATTTTTATTCCTTTGGTCTTGTCAGGCTGCACGAGCATGTCCCCAGAGGAGAGATCTTCCCAGTGCCTCTTTCAAGTCCAACAGTTCCATTATTCCTTTTCTGCAGATTAAGATTTTTTTTGAAGTTGCAACTAAGAAGGGTAAATTTTGAGGCAAGTTAAATGCCCAGCTCGCTGAACTCTGTGGAGGAATAAAGCCTTCTCTCTGCTACTGGCTATCTTTCTCTGGAAAACATTAATCCTCAAAACGACTGGGGAAACGGGAGTAAATAAAATCGCTCTGCAACTTGTACAATCAGCTGAAAAGGGGTTACACGTTCAAAGCTTTGCATTTCTAAAAGTGCCAAAAAAACCCTTTGGATTCTTGTAGCAGAAGACCCTCTGGAAAAGTGCCAGGTCTTTAAACATTCCTGATATTATCAAACTTGCTACACATTTGCAGATCAATTCTGCAGCACGCAGATATTTCTCTGCTCATTCCAGTGGCCATTTGTGAATTTGAGGTATTTGACAAGCTTATACATTGCCAGTAAAAATACCGAATTATCAGTAAACTTGCAGTTTATCTGCAAAAGTGATGGGATTTGTGTGAGTGAGCGCAGGTACCTTTACCTTTGCACCCAGGAGTTCTGTCTTGTTTTTCTCTATATTCCCAGTCTTCCAACTGTCGGTACATTTAAAGCTACAAAATTAAGGATTTACTTTCAGAAATGAGTATGGAGACTGTATTTCCTTGGTCTGATCGGTGTTCAGCAGAGAAGAAGGATTTCTAAAAAGGCCGGAGATGCTCTTGAAAAGACACAGGAATGTATTTAAGAAGTGTTTATACTATTTTTAGCTTCCAGTGATGTGTAAATCACCTGAGCGGAGTTTTCCCTCGCCGTTGCCTCGCACGGACTGAAGAAAGCCGGGGCTGTTAAAAACCTCTCTTTCTCCTGGCCTCCGAGGGGCAGTGTGAGCATCCCGGCATTCCCAGGCACCGAAGCATTGCTCCCGTGCTGGCTCCTGGCACACGCACGCCTTTTACAAGGTTCATTGAAAAACAAGTATAAAAACATGGATATAATTTTTCCCCCCTTCCACTTCTTGCTATCTATAGGAGGTAGCCATGCCTTGGAGAATTCCATCCATGAGCACCTAAACTCCTAGGGATATAAATGCCAAGCTGACTGCAGGATGTAAAAACGTACAGTATAAATGAAAAAGTGAAAACTCCGTCTCCTATCAGTGAACTTGCAAATATTCTTCTCTCCTGTGGGGTGTCAGGGACACGATTTCAGATATAGCTGATGTCAATTGGATATTTAATAATCCAGCCAAACCTGCCCTTAATCCATGTTTTGTGTTGATAGGCCAGTTAACAGATTAGGAGCTCTTATCTTTTTAGAAACTAATAACACCGTCCTTTTAAAGAGGTAATTGTAATTTTTTGTTGGTTCACCACAAAAGTAGCAGCAAAGCAACAGGAAGAGGGGGTTCTACAAATCATAGCACTTTATTTTTGTTCAACTGCACTTATCAATGAGTCTAAAGACAAAGGCAGATGTGTTAATAGAAAAGAGAGGTTTATTGGTGATTTTTAGTTGAAGTTGGTTTTTTGTTCTTTAATGAAAATGTGGTATGGCAAAATTAATTAATTAGTGGAAATGTTGGCAGGCATTCTTAATAGCCCAGAAATTTGGTATGGTTTGTGTTTTTAGACAAATTTTTAAAGTTTCTTTCAGAAACTTTCACCTCTTTCTTTTTCTCTGTTCCACACTGACTTATGTTTTTCCTTTTAAATTGTCTGGTTGATTACCATAATTAGGTTAAACCTGTTTTAGCAGCTTTGTTGTCAGAACTGATGAAAGGAGCAAGGCCCGAGTGTATTTTCCAGTCAGCAGATGCAATCACAGATACTGCTCCGTGCAAAGGCTGTGCTCAGGGCTGGCTCCGGGGCTCTCAGCTCGGGTATAACTGGGAGCTGGCCCGTGAGACAGCACTGATCCACCACTGCCTGTCTGCACCATTCCGTTTATGTTAGCTCTTTCTGGGTATTTTGTATCTCAATGTTTGTTTATAGGTTAACATTATAAACAGCTCAGCAGCCCCTGGTTTGTCCTGCCTGCCAGGCAGCCTGAGCCAGGGGCTGCGAGCAGCAGAGTCCCAGTGCCCCTGAGCCTGCAGGGAAAGGAGTCAGGGGGTGCAGGGAGATGGCTCCGGGGCTGCTGTTAGCACAGAGAGAAGGGCCAGCAACTCCGAGCTGCACCTATTGTGGCTGGGGCATGTGAAACCGTTTTTAATAAGAATATCCTCCCACATCCATTCAGCATCTGTGCCTCACAAAGTCCTAATGATGTGTAATGACAGTTTCAGCCAGGCACAAACAAGTGTTCTCTCCTTATAAAACACAAGCTCCATCTTCCCTGTATTTAGGAATTATGTCCTATTATATCAAACAGGGAACAATCACCTGCTTATCTGCAGTAAGAACATTTTCCATTTAAGGAATAAATCTTTTAGAAACCTAGGAACAATTGAAACCAGGAAATCATTGCAGACTTAGGGGTACAATGAATCAGAAGGTGCATTATGGTTCTGATTTGCAGAGCTGGATTGAAGTCACTGAGCTGTGTCTAGTTAGCCCTGATAAGGCTGGTTCAGGAACGGTGCTGGATGAATGCAGCTCCCTGGCACAGCTCAGTGATTACTGCCCATGTGCAGTGCTGATATTAATACCAGCAGCTCCTCGCTGGGGATCAGGGCACAGCTGATCACACACCTTGGAGTAGAGGCTTTTCTAAAGCACCGTTTCAGAATCTAATTTGAGACAAGATCAACCAGAAGAGAAATCAAATGATTTTTTTTTTTTTTAAACCCCACACTGCAATGTGTGAGAGATAGAGAAGAAACTACAGAACCACAGTGCACAGCAAGCCTGCAGGAAAGGAAGATCATTTACCTGTAGCTGCTGAATGGCAGGAAGGTGTCACAATGCCTGTGGCAAGCAGCACAGAGCCAGGGGAAGGAGCAAGAAGCTTTGCCACCTTTTGATTTCTCCATTTGTTATATATCATCCATTTATGTTAGTCCTGGCTGCCTTTGATTGGAATCAGAAGCTGCCTTGTGAATGGTGCAGATGCGTTTGGCTTTTCTGCACTCTTCCAGCAGTATCTACATTCCTCAAGAAATCCTCTAATTCAGAGAAATCTTACAGTGACATCTAGACTCAGTAGAAAACACTTCACATCCTTTGAAGGTATTTTACCTTCAGCATCTATAATAAATCTAATTTTAAACACCTACATTTCTTTTCAGCCACAGTTTCTTTGTACAAAACCTCTGTATGTGGAAAGCAGGGGTTAGGCTGATTGCCCCCACTTCACACCTGTTTGATTTATGGTGCTCTGCAGAGCCAAATAAAGGGTTAAATTATTGCAGCTCCATTGTGGAAGGACAAGAGACGCACACAAAAATAACCTGTGAAGAGAATGGGGCCAACTGAATTCCTGGCTCAACTTTACTACTTTCTTGATTTTTAAACTTTTATTTATGTACAGCATCCTTGTGTTCCTTATCATCTCCAATTTGGCATTCCACAAGGATTTATGCCGTGTACATAGTCCTTGCTTTTAAATTCCTTAGAGCAACACCACAGAGGCAGAAAATCACCTAAGAGAGTAACACTGCTTGATGGGGCTGCATTTTGAGCCCCCTTTTTGTGGGAGTGTAGAATAAATGGGAAGTAAGAATACCCTGAGAAAGTCCCAGTTATAAAAAATACTAAAATTTCCAAGCAATAACTGGAGCTGTTCTTGCTCCCTTTCCCCCGTTCCTCCCCTCCAGCAGCACCAGTCTTCCAGCTGCCCGATACTGTGCACAAAGCCGGGGTCACGTTGCTGTCACATCTTTGCTGTGCTCCTCAGCTTCTTTGCACGCTCCTCGAGGTTGCTAGGGCTTGGCATTTGGATGTTCCCGATGTGCTAATTACTGAGGAATTCCAGGATCTCCGGCAGTCGGCTTTCTGACCGATTCCATTGTTGTAGCAGGGATCTGCAATCATTGGAAGATTTATACCCCCAGATCCAGAGAAAGTCCATCTCTTTCTCACTCTGTGTAGAATAACCTGAAATATGGCCTTCGAAAAGAAGTTACCAACAGACAGTGGAAACCTCCCCAGCAGAAAATTATGAAATCCTGAATCCTGGGCTTTTACATTAAATACTTTGGTGAGTCTGACATGCGGTACAGATCTAATGGTGAGATCCAAACTGAGTCCCATAGCTACTCCCAGAGTTTCAGAATGGAATAAGAGTCTTCTACTGGCTTTGTTTCCATTCTCTCAGATAGGCTGGGGTTTTGAAAGCTGCATGGATGGATTTATGGATTATGCTGGAAACTGCATTTGCCTAACTGAGATCTTAATCAAATGAGCTGCCTAAAAGTGCAGTTGATAGAATTGCTGCCTTCACTTCCTGGGACTCTCCATCCTTTCTGTGTTCTTGTGGAGTGAACTGCGTGGAGAACTCCTTCAGCTCTCACACACACTGAGCTCAGCCCTGCACACATCCCCTGCTTGTCTCATCAGAGCTGGCTGAGGAGAGTCGGGAGGTTTTTCAATAAAGGTTTGTAAGAGAACTTCCACAGGCCAGGTTCCAATCTCTGTAAACCCCTGTGAAGTTGCCAGTGCTCTTTTCTCCACCATCCCTGGGATCAGACTCTGCCAGCAGGAACCCTCGCTGTCCCCCAGACACCAGCAGCAGCTGACTCTTCATGAAGGTACATGTCAGGAGATTACATTTTCTTGGCAAGCAAGGTAGCCCAGGGTTAAAAACATCAGAACATCTGCATGCTGGTGTCCTTCAAGTTTTAGCATGCTATCTTCAGGATTATGCCCCAGATTAAAGAGTTTTATTTTACCATCAAAGTTCTCTAACGAGAATCTCTTGGAACAGGAAACATGATCTGTTCTGCTCAGTGCTCCAGGGCTTTCTTCATCTCTTCAGGAGTTTGAAAACTAATGTTCTTTGACATTCCCTTTACACTGACACTTGATATCCAGTAAATCAAAACAAAAATATAATTCTGATCTGTGGAAATCAAGATCAGTTTAATGTTTGCTATCCTGATGCTAATGAGATTTCTCTTCCTGTCTACAGGGGGTCAGTTTGGAGGTAGTACAAAGGTTTGTGTTGACATCTGACAAACTGAAATATTTTGGCTAACAAGAGACTGTTTATTTAATGCCTCCCAGTTCATACATATAGCAAATCTTCTATGTATTATTAGTTTAATTTGCCTTCTGTTTCACATGTGAAACTGCAAGATTTATATTTTTATGACAAAGCTTTTCCCTCTAGTGAGAAAAATACAATGTATGTTGATGGAACTGATATGCCTTTCTTTAATTAATGACTCCATAACTTAAATTTTCAGTGTAGCCAGAAGCAAAAACTTAAGACTGATATGTTACATATATATTTAATTTTTAAAAATAAGCTTAAGTATCTCAATTGTGATCTGAAAAAGTGTCAAAAATTCCCACAAGCAAGCTGTGGAAAGCCTGGCAAACTGCTGAACCTTTTCTCTTCAAATCTGTTCATCCACATTCTCTGCCTTCAGCTGTGCAGGTGCAGCCCCAGTGTGCAGTGTGCAGTGTGCAGGGGGTGGGATCACAGGCACCAGCTGCTGCCAGGGCATTCCAGTGCCTGGATATCAGAACCACTCAGAACACTGACAACATTCTTAATTTTCTTTTTTTAACATTTTATTGAGCTGGCAGACTCCTCTGAAGTGAAACTTGCTGTAAGTTCTGGCAGGGCTTGTCATGCATGGAGTAATCCAAGTGCTCCACATGGAGTAACCCAACTATTCTACACGTAATAATAAATACAACAGGTCCCCAACATGGACCACGGTGCTGTTGTAAGGCAGCTTGTATTTTAGAAAGACATTTTTCATACATTTGCACCACAATTAAAATTATGAAAATCACTGTAAGAGCAGAATTCCTCGAGGGTAAACAAGTAAAACAGGATTTGCTTTGTTAATAAAGAGTGAAAAAAACCCCAAGCAACTTCAATGCAAAAGCAAAAGCACACACACACACAAAAGAAACCTAAAAAAAAACCCACCCAAAAAAAAAGTAGAGACAGAAAAAAATACTGTGTGGTAAAAACTCCAGCAGCTTGTTATGCTGTGAAAGTGTGCTTGGAAACAGGTTTGTTTAAAAGCAGCATAGAAACATCCTGTCTGTGAGACACAGACATGCGAGTTTGTGCAGGGCACTTTGACATATTCCTGCCTCTGTGCTGGCACCAAAAGGACCATTTGCTGATCTTGATCTCAGACTGTTTTAGAAAATGTGCAATTAAGAAGGGTGTGTGCTGGGGGAGGAGGTAGGGCTGCTGGAGAGGAATCACTCCTGTTCAGGCTGCCAACCTGCTTTTGGTAGGAGCAGGGATTTACTTCTGTACCATGGCCATCAGCTCCTCAGTGAAACTGGAGAAAGGACTAAAGAGCTTCAGAACGATAACTTGGTGAAGTTCCCTCCCTGGGACCCGGACTGGGGAGGGACAATGCTTTGAGATGGAGTGTGCAGCCTGCAGGGTCCTGTGTGGAGCAATACACGAGCTCCAAGGGCTCCACATCCCCGGGGCAGGCTGCACACCCCGGGGCAGGCAGTGTTTGCTCTGCAGCATGACACCAAATGTGTGTTTGTGCTGTGCCCCGAGCACAGAGCCTCCTGTCACTGTCACGGTCCCCTCCTGGCAGCGCTGTGACACGGCAGGGCAGGGCAGGTCCCTGGGGAGGAGCTCATGGTGCCTTGGACAGCTCAGGTGCTCTGTTCAGTCTGTGCATCAGGTGTGGCCATTTCCAGCTCCCGAGTCTGCTGAGGGCAAGGGGACATGAGAGGAACTTAGGAAAACCAAAAAGTTACCACAGAAACCTGTGGTAACAGAATGAATCTATTGCTATAGGCAAATCCCTCACCTAAAAACAGTGCCTGCCACTCCATATTTCATTCACCAAGGACAAGTTCTGTTGATTCTATACAGAACAATCTAATGAATGGACAGATTCCAGTGCACAGCAGCGACTGTTATTTTCTATTCCAGATTTACAGTACCTCTTAACTTCTTACATTTTCTTTGATTGCAATTTAAGGACTACAAAGCACAATAAATATGTACAAAATTCTGTTGTGTGTGCAGAAGAGCAAAAACACAGAGTCAGAGAGACACTAATTTTTTATATTTTATGTGTGTTTGGATAAATGCTCTTGAAGTGCTCTAAGATGCAGCTTCCCAAGCAGAGTTTTCTGTAAACTCTGTTTTGGTGGGTGATTTTAGGGGTTATCACCTTTCCTTTCCTGCTCTCCCCCAACTGGGACTTCCTTTGCTGTGGGCAGTGCTGCAGCTCTGCTCTGCTCTACTTGTCGTGTCCCATTTGCTGCCACCCAAATCAAAAGCAGGGAGTTTGGCACATCTCTGAGACAGCTTTTTTTTTTCCAAAAACAACCTTCCAAGGACAGAACTCCACTCAGTGCCATTCCCGGGAACCAGGCTGCTTTTCTAAGCCCATTTGCTTTATGTGCTGCTTCCTGTTCTTTTCACATTCTCCTCTCTTTTGTCTTCTAAGCCTGAACTGTGGAGATTCTCAGGGCCAGATTAGAACTTTCCTCCCAGGTGAGATCAAAGAGGGTCTCTTAGAGGCCTGGTTGCCTCTTTTTCAGTTAAAAAAAAAAAAATAAAAAAAATCAAACTTTCCAACATCTGCTGGAGCCAGCACAGATGTACATGCATTGTAGTATGATAGGGGATTTAAGGCAAATTTCTGAAGCTGTTCTCAACACCTTTCACTGCCCTTGATATTTTATTTGAAAGGATCTAAAGGCCCAGTCTTAGTTTGTGGATCATGGTGGAAGAATCAGTGAGGTAGGCTCTTGAATTCCTTATTTCCAGCTGCTGTGCTCCTGTTGAGATACTGAAGTGTATGAGCAGACTGAGATCTGATTCATTACATAAGCACTGCAATGTAACTTCTAGAAAGTGTTCACTGATTATGGAAATTCCACTGGTAAATTCCAAGTGTAGCTCAGGATCTGATCCTGTTATCCAGAAAAAACACTGGTTTATAACTGCTTTCCTGGAAGTGTTTATCCTATCCTATCCTATCCTATCCTATCCTATCCTATCCTATCCTATCCTATCCTATCCTATCCTATCCTATCCACTTCCCATCACTTTATATTTCAAAATGTAACGATTTTCAGTTTCCTGTGTATGTTATTTATCTGATAAATTTGTAATGTTTATCAGCATTTGCTTGGTTGTACCCTTCCAGAGGGGCAAAGCATAGACAGGGCCAGGAAAACTTAGGGAAATTCTAAGGAAATTCTTGTGATCCTGGAGAAAATTGTCACAGGAGCTGGAAATCCCACGGAGTGGTGGTAGCTGTGTGTGCACTGGGTCAGTAAGAACATCCTGCAAACCCCTCCTTGCTGTGCTGGAGCTGTGTGGAGGGTACCAGGCTCTGTGACACACACACAGCAGCAAACCGTGGTGCCTGGGATGCACTCTGGATACTCCGGGGTTTTTCCACTCTGTTACCAACATGTTTATGACAAAAATGCAAATTACAGCTGCAAGGCTTGCAAATGTACACGATGCTTTGAAGGGAAATGCACTGTGTGAATTCCCTGCTCCAGTTGATGCTCCCTCCTTTCCCCCTCCGGTGTGGACTCCTGCAATTCTTCATTTCAGCCTTTAGCACTTTGTACTTCAGACTGTAAAAAAAGTTACTTCAAAGTTTTCTTTTGTGCACTGAACTAGATTTGTTTGTTTGTTCTGCAGCCAAATGCAAAACCTTCTCCAGCTGAGGTAAGTTTAACTGAGGCTCATCCTTCTGGACCTGCTGCTGGGACTGACACTGTGCCCATGGAGATAAGAGGTGAGGCACAGTAGATGTTATTATACACTGAGTTTGCTGGCACCTGACAAGAACTGGGTATTGCTTTATCAATATTGAGTCAATCAGTGCATCCTGCCAGTCCCCAATGGGCCAGGGTTATGCTGTGCATGGTGGGAGCATCCTTAGCTGCAGTGTGTACCCCAGAGCTTCCCTCTGGTACCCACCTAAATACACTCCTGGGAACGAGTCAGTGAGCAGGGCAGGAGACACCACTCCAGAAATCCTGGGAGAGAATGTAGAAAAGCCAGTTTCACTTGTCTCCTGGATGAAGCTGATGGGATACAGCTGAATTTTGCTCAGTTCCTGAAGTCCTGGGAATTCTTACATGAATAAAGGTAGTAAGAGTTACCCAATGTGTGTCTGAGCACAAAACCTGGATTCAGGATGTTGTAGACGTACCTCTAGACTCCCAGGATCAGTTTGTGGGATTGCCTTTCCCAGCTTTCCCAGCTTTTAGGTCTCCACAGGGCTGGTTATTGGTGAGAGCATTCAGAGGAGACATCCCTGGGAGCCTGAGGTTTCTGAGTGGGTGGTCACAGTGGTGAGAAAGAAGCAACTGCTGTTGCCTGTGTGTGCTGCTGGCTCCTGAACAGAATCATTCAGGCACAGAAAGACACCTCAGCACAGGTTCTCTGAGCCTGGGGCACAGCCCTGGGACTTGTCACATTGTCACCTCAGCTTCTGCAGCCAACAGCAAACACGGGAATTGTGCAGTCACTTCTGCCCCCTCCCTCTGCTCTTTTTGCCATGAGAGCAGCACTCAGCTACAGCTGACTGGAAAGTGGCACTGGGCACAAGGCCAGACTGAAATGGGTGGTTCTTGCTGTCCTGCAAAAGAAAAAAGTGTTATGGCAGCATGTCTTTTTAATAAAATGAAAATTTATATTTATGCAAAACGTTGGATGTTAGAGTCAGAATAAAAGAAATCTGAATGAGGCTGAAAGTGAAGGAAAGGACTTATCAAAAGAAGCTCAGTATGAAAGGAACTGTAATTTCAGTTGCCATTGATACTCATTGCTAAACTGGTGATAAACTCATCTGTTAAGGAAATAAATGCCAATGCACTTTTGTAATTTAAATGAGAACTTGTAATATGGAAAATATGCTTCCTGTTCAGATCCTTGAAGGTTTGCTTTGAAATGGGAGTCCCCTGTGATGTGTGTTTCATTTTCTTTTATTGTGAAAGTGTTGTGTCACTGATGACATTTCTGCTGAATGCTGCCCAATTATAACACTGAACATCTGCACAGGGACGTTCTGTGCTCCCGGGGGGATGCTGGGAATCAGGCACACTGCTACACACAAAGTCACTGAAACTGTTTGGAGGAAATTTAGTCACTTTGCTGGCTGCCAAAGGTTGAGCTTTACTAACAAAACATTTTTGTCTTTTATAGTCAGATCAAACATTAAGGGAAAAAAAGCTTTTATAATAAATACGAGGGAAAAGTTGTGGCTTGCACTGTACTTTTAAAAATAATTTTCATGGGTGAGTGGGTGTTGGGGGGAGCAGTTTGCTTTGATTTAAGGTAAGTGTTTGTAATATCCTTACTACATCATTTAGGGCAACTTTTAATTTATTCTTTCTGTGAAGTAAATGAAAATCTACTGAAATGCTCAGGATCACATACAATAGGTATAGATGTAAATGTCATATATTCAGTCTAAAGTTAAACCATATTACCTTGGTGCCAAGGTTCTGGATTTTTAACAATTCGGTTGATGTTTTAATTCCAATTATGGTTTTTGTGGTCAGACACTGAGATGATTATGCACAAAATTCCCATCCAAGCCGGTGGGAATCTCATGTCTGCAAGTTCTGCAGGCTCGGGGGCACAACCACACTCAGGCTGTTTCCAGCAGAGCTTCCAGCAGAACCCTTTAACCCAGACCTCTGCAAGGGAGGAAGGGTGGAAACAGGTGGAGCCTCTGTGTCCCTGCCCAGTGTCCTCGGGGAAAAGGCAGGGGACGAGATGGGATTCATTCGTGCTTGCTCAGTAAGGTTGCCTTGATGAACTCAAATCACACTTAGCTACAGTAAAAACCAAGAATCAATGCTTCTATTCCTGTTTTTACCTTTATATGTTGGATTAAACAACAGCTTGTTGTGATCCTGGCAGTATTATACATTTTGAATCATTCTGTTGAATCTCTTTCAATGACCACTGAAAAGATCTGCAACAATCATCCAAACTGCTCCATTTAAAGTGTTATTGCGGTGTTTGGGACTGTTACTGTGGAATGTTGTTCCTTAATTCTTCCCTGTTAACTTTTATGAGGGATAAAGCCGTTGGAATGGGTGGGAGGGATTCTGTCACACAGGAAGTATTCTGTATTTTCTTAATGGATAAATATCGAATGTCTCCTTTGTTTAGATTTATCTCAACAATATATCTGTCTGCACTTCCCCCTCCCTCCCCAGCCCTAAATGAATAGTGCTGCTGTTGAAATGAGAGAAAGTATGTTTCTATGTCTTGAAAATAGAACCCAAAATACCTGCTTGACCTGTGGGCTCGCAGGCAGCCGGCAGTGGTGGAGAACACGAGCCCCTGCAGAGATCAAAGGCCGGCCCCATCCCGCTTGCACCGCCGCCCTCAGTACCTCGTTGTTAGGCACAAAGTGAGAGACTGCTCCCCTCTGCTGTGCGAAAGCAATGTTTATTTGATCTTGGCCCTCTTCTGAATAATTTCACTAAATCTAATTGCTCTTGATGTTTTACCCAGTACATCGTGGGCTTTTTCAGAAGTAGCTCTTTATGCAATGGGTGAAGCTTCAGAATACAGTAAGGACCACTTCAAATATCTCTCATCAAGGCAAAGAACTCGAGATAGATTACTGCAGATCAATCTGTATAAACCCTGCATAAACACTGAGGCTCTTTTAAGTTAAAATGTACTTCACAAAACCCTTATGTTGTGAAAGGTGAAATACTCTGCAATTATTAAGAGAGTTATCATGTGAAAAAACCTAGAGAGGGTTTTAATTCACTGGTTCCTGTCAATTTATGATGAAACAAGACATATTATTAAATTCTTTCCAGGGTATTTATAACCATGCATTAAGATTTTATGTTACCACAATGTGAATTTCCTGCATGTCAAACGCCAGCCCTGGTTGTAACAGGAATTGAGCTGTTTCTGCCATGTGTTGCTTGAGTGGAATCCAGTAACTTTTGCTGAATTTACTGACAGTTGTGAAGGGCTTTGCAGTGGCTGGGACCTTTGCTCACTGCTTGCACTTCTGCTGCCATGCAAGCCACCCAAAAACTTTGCTGCACGTCCCTGAGAGGTTTCCCAGTGAAGCATGAATAGGAATGACAGCTGGCAGGTGTTTTTCATGTGGAAATCTCTGAAAACTGAAACTGTGCTTCACTACTGAGTTCACAGTGTATGATCCCACAGCAGGTGATGGGCAGGGGTGATGGGTGGTGCCTCCCTCTCCTGTGAGACTGGAGCATTTGGGAAATACGGGCCCTCTCCCAAACCCACGGCAGGTTTGATGGGTGCCATGGCCTCTGTGTTCTCTGTCACACAGTTATTGAGAACCTCTCCTTCCTGACCTCTAAACACCCTGCTGCAACCAGGATGTTCCAGTGAATCCGGTGCAGAGGCTGCTTTGGGCAGAGCACAGGTGACAGATTGGCTCCCCTGGGCAGGGGGACATCAGCTGCTCCTGCATTGGTTCCCTCCTTTCCATTACTCTGCTGCAGCCAAAGGAGCTGCTGGCTCAGGTGGATTTGAGGAGTTATCTGGGGAGGAGAGAGACCAGGAGTGATCTCTGCAGCAGCAGCAGTTGCCAGCCCCATCTTTCAGCAGCTCTAGGAGCAAAACCACCACTAAGCATGGAAGGACTTTTGGTTCCACCTCACACCCTCAGCCTCCTTGAGACAGAAGTGGGCTCATCCCTTGCCTTTATTTTGTCCTGTGTAGGCCTGAGATGGCAGCAGCCAAGGGTAGGGAAGAGGGAGTGGAGCTGCTCTGAGGTCACCTTCAGCCCTTTCACCCTTCACCTGCATGCAGCCATTTGACACTCACTCATCAATAACAGGATGTTTTTCTGTCAGTGTGTGCTGTTACTGTGCCTGTAGAGAGCATTCCATGTGCATGGGGCTCAGTTCTGGGCCAGCACAGCTGCCTGGGCTCTGGCTGTGCTCAGCCCTTGGAGCACGAGCAGATCTTTTGCTGCTTTCTGACTCTGGGGAAAAGAAAACTCTTTATTTAATGGGTAAAAGAATTCAGATCAATAAAAGAAAATAGCAGCAGATCTGGAGGAATTCCCCAGGGCCAGAGGCAGCATCTCACATCCTTGTGCACTGATTTGCTTCTGTGCATTTCCAGAGGAGCTTTTCCACTGGTGCTGGAGGCTGGGCCAGGCTCTTCCTCTCCTCTGCTCAGGGCACGAGCTCTGTCTGGGCTTGGCCTCTCCACAGGACTGAGTTTTGCTCTGAGGGGGTGAAGTGATCCCTCCTTTCCACTCTTCTGACTTTCACCTTCACACTTGATTTGAAGGGAGATTTATAAAGACAGAGCTCCTCTAGTCATCATCCTTGGCATTTATTTCAACATAGAATTTGTGATTAAAATCATAACTCTGACACATTAAACCAGAGTTCAGTGTGGGAAAAGCAGCTTTATAAGTGTTATGATGAGTTCCTTTATTTCTTGATTTTTCAAAGCTCCTCCCCCATAAAAACTTTTTAGTTTAAAGACTTTAAATTCAAAACATTTATTAATAATGTAAAGGGCAGCCTGCCACTCAAAATCTATAAAGAAACTCTAAAATCAAAGTGAAATAGTTTCTTCATCAAAGCAAAAAAATATTCCAGCTGCAACTTTGGTACAAGCTTTGGTGGTGCTTTGCTGTGTTTTTCAGCCCACTTAATAAATCCATAGCAGAGCCAGTCCTCAACACAGAGATCTGCAGTCTGTCTCAGCTGGTCACTGCTAACCTGGATGGTACAAAGTACTACATCCTAAATTTTCTGCATTGTGTTTCTAATTACGTCATTGATTTGTGTGTGAATTTCAAGAAATCAGTTATGCCCAGCTTGTTTAAAACTCCTCAATTTCTGCTGCTTTAAAATCTGACTTACCTGGGGAGCAACGCCAGGAATGGAGTTAATATCTTCCCTCACTGAAAACCTGCAGCCTCCACAGGGCTCTTAGAGACTGAGCACCTCGCTGGCTTTGGAGCCGGTGCCTTGGAGAAATACCACATTTGATGCACGTGTAAAATACCCCTGAGTCGGTATTTCCTGGTGCTTGGAGGGTCTGTGAGCAAGGAGAGCAGGGATGGGCACAGAGAGCTCAGAGCCACCGGGGGATCCTGCCAGGATCAGGCTGCAAGGAAACAACTCCGAGGCAACCTCGGAAAAAAACGAGGCTGACAAAATGTTCTCCCTTGGTGGGAACGAGCGTCAAGTTACGTTTCGCTGCTAATTGTTTGCTTTGGAAAGGGGCGAGGGATTTTCACCTTGTCCTTAGGGCAGTGACTTGCTCACCTTACACTTTCTAGCGCTGGAAACATTTGTTCCGATGACTGTGTTTTCATTTGGTTTGTTCTCTTGTTTCTAGAGAGGTTGTTTTATGTAAAATTCAGTATAATTACTGGCACTATTTGTTCTGGGCTATAGATTGTATCAATCTGCCCGGGACATACAGCAGAAAATTGGGGTTTTAATGTTGCCTTAGATCCCTCTCCCAGCAACTTATTGGGAAGATTTTGGGGATAAATCAGAACAGCAACAAAAAAAAGCAAACAAATTAACCAAACACCCAAGCCCTGCAAACACATAGCATTTTACAACATTGCATAGATAGCCAGAATTTGAGATTTAGGGTTTTTTTCGGAATATCCTTATTATAGAAGAGTTTAGGCCACATACTCACTCTGCTGAATAAACTGGGTAGCAGAGAGGAATCTCCTGGCAGCATTTCAGTCACAGTCGCTCCCCTCTGAACTCATGGAAATACAGAACCAAGGTTGTTCTGCTTATAACCACATTTGAGAAAGTACCAAAGATTTTGAAGTGGTTTTTAAATATTTATTTATTTCTGTGCATGATGCCAGACATATCACCGGGAGCTTTTTCTGCAATAACTAAATGAAGATGCTGGGACACTTTTCACATGATGCTGTTTTGAATGGTGGCATAAAATACCTTTCAGAATGGCTGAAAACATCTATTCTTTAGGTCCTGGAGCAGTTTAAGTCCTAGCTGGCACTTTGTGAAGCCGTTTTTAAATTTGTGACTCTCTTTGTGACCTACAAGAAGAGTGGAAATCATCAGGATGAATTTCCAGCACCAGGCTTCCTGTTTACATTATTCAGGGGTAGTTAGGCTTGTTAACATGGACTTGCTGTTGATGGCTAATGATACAATTGAGTCATCCCTGGGCAGTTCTCAGCCATTTAAAACTGCTGTAAAATAACCCAAACAATGGGATGATCAAAGCAACGCAGCCGGCTCTGCATGAGGGTGAGGCTGCAGCACTTGCAAACACTGCTATGGAGCACTGTAAAGATATTCAGAGTAGTACAACAGAGATATTCAGGTTACAAAAACTGCAGTTCAGACCGGGATAGAATCATAAAATAAATATTCAGCTGTGCTTGAGGTCCTGGAATATTCCCCCCCCACGCCTTGGGGTGACTGCTGTGATGTGCCTGATTCCCAGAGAACAGGTACCCAGCACTTGTTTGAGACTGAGCTCTCATTAAAGCCTCTCAAATCAAGCATACGAAAAGGAGATACAAAGAATGATTAGAAGCCCTCGCTGGGTTTTGTTGTTTTGGTCTTGTTTTATCTTTCCAGTTTGGCTGCTTAAAGCAGGTGATTTTGGATGTCTTTGTGGGGGCTATGATACATATTCTTTGCTGGGTCTGGATGATTTCAGAGTGTTTTATTTTCCATTAAAAGCTTTTAGTTGTCATTACACAGAGTGTTGCATAAGTCAATGATAAATCAAACTAATATATTTTTAAAAGCAAGCATTAGGAGGTTTTATAGTTTAAAAGAAATCACAAAAAGCACAAGGGCTGATTTTTATCACCCCTCCTTTGAGACCCAGTTTATTTCATCACTGACATGAAGCATGTAGTACAAAACAAGATGACCTGTTTTCATCCCTGCTATAATTCCACTCGAGTAAAAAGCCTTATGCCAGGAATGAATTTGTCCCTATGTAAAAAAGGTCTCCACTCCTCCCAAGAGGAGCCTGCAACTGGGTCCTGTCTGTTTTCATCAAGTCTCTTTATCTCACATCAAGGGGAGCTGATTGAACACAAGGAATTCCTAATATGAGTCCCTTGTCATTCAGGCTCTTCTGGCTGAGGGTGCAGCGTTTCCAGCTTTGTTTGGCACAGCCAAACCCCCCTGGTTCAGCCAGCCCAGGCACTGAGTGTGGAGCTGGCACTGACCCACCTGGGCTCTGTGTGTGTGTGTGTGATGAACTTCTGAGGGGCTTTGAGATGGGAATAGAAATAACTCTTCATTATGGTGCTTCCTTCTAAATCCATTTGGTGTGCTGGGCTGGATCCTGGGAGCTCTCCAAGCTGTGCAGCAGCACACCAGGAATGAAGCAATGACAGCATGGCTCTTAGAGTGTGGTGGGTGTTTAGATGGAGGGGGTTTGATTGGTGTGTACTCCAGAACTGTACTGACTGCAAAGACCTCTCAACAAATAAATTACAGTTATTTTCTAGCCATCAAAGTGGTGGCACTAAAATGCTTTCTCACTAGCTTTTATATACATATATCTATATATAACAATTTTATGGCTATTTTACATTACAGGGGAGTTTGCTTCTCTGCATAACTGGAGTTCTTGTAGCTTTCTCTGGATCTTATCACAAAAATTCTTCAAATGTAACTTACAGGTAGATGTTCAGTTTAATTTCTAACCATCAGTAGGGGAAATGTTCAGTAGAGGCAGAGAGTGCCTTTTTAAAATGATCATACAAGAGAAGCAAGAGGCAGGAAATATGTAACATGATTGCTGTCATTTTCCTGTCACTTTTCCATTGTTTTCATTTCTCATTGTAGTGAGAACCCTTCCAAAACCCTCTGATAAAATTTGCCCTGCTGTTGGCCAGAGTCAGACACTGTCAGTGTCTGAAAGGGACATTGCTTAAAGGTACTGGGTAAGAAGAACTACCTAAATGTTCAGTAATTTATTTCAGGTTGAGTGCAGAATTTAGAGGGAAAATAAGTTATCTAAATCGGGCTGGGGTGGTAAATCCTGTAAGTTTGTAATAGAACTGAACACCTTCTGTATTTTCCTTGAGAAGAGCACTGGAAAATGCAGATGTGAGGGTTGTTATCTCAGTGACACTGCAGAATTCTGGGCAGTCACAAAAGCTTTCTCACAAACTGTCCTGGGAGAATCTAATTTGCTGTTGAGGTGTAATACCAAAGAAATGCTTTTCATTAAGGAGCTGCATGATCCAGGATCAGTCTAACGAGAGGACTGGGCCTTTGAAATGTAAACAAAGTGGCTCCTCAAGGTAACATCCTCTGCCTTTAATTGAGTCTGCCTTGAGAACTGCACTTTCCTTGGCAGAGGAAAACAAACTTTTCCTGGCACACTGCTGCACCCCTCCAGCCTCTGCCTCACCACGTTTGCTGTCAGGGGAGCTTGGAAGAAAACAAGTCCTTTTTCCTGAGTGTTGTAAACCTTCTGCTGCTGTCACAAGGTTTGAGAGGTGCCAAGGTGTGAGCAGGAGCTCTGCCTGAACATCAGTCATGGCCTTTGCACCACCAGCTGCTCAGTGGTGAGCACGTCCTGGACCCTGCAGTTCAGGAATTACCTCAGCCCTGGGGTCATTCCAGTGAGGAAGCCATAGCAGGGCTGATGGGATTGCTCTGCTCTGTGACTGAGGCCTGACTCCCTACAGGTTTTCAATCCCTGATATGGGAATAGGTATTCATGGGGATTTCTCTGTTCCATCACAGCTTTACAGATCTAAAAATAACCAAGTACTTGTACAAAGTTATTTTACAAGATTCTGTCTGTACCTTATGACAAAGAAGTACAGATGTTAAAGATAGGATGAATTCAGTTCTTTTGGATCTGGAGACCAAAAGTTTATTTTCATCAGCTGAAGTTTTCTCTTTTGTGAGGATTTTTATTCAGTGTGCAGTACATGCTGCAAGCCCCAAGCCTTGGTGAAGAATGTGTTTGGACTAATTTCAGTTTTATGGCTGTCAGTTAAGAATACCATGTGTCTCCATGTCAGAAGCTGCTTCTTTGTACTTTGTGGCCTTGTGGTTCTCAGCTTGTCAGAGCAGGGGTGGTTTTGTGTGTCTGAGCTATGCCTAATGTTTATTGGAGATTTTACACCTGCACCATGAAAGCTCCCTAACAAACAGGGGCTGATTTCAAGCACAACATCCTCAGAATTTCTGTTTGATTCTTAGGCTCCTGTGTAAGCAGAAGAAGGGCACATGCCAAACCTGACAATGAATTCAAAAACCTCTCTAGAATAAACCCAAATCCCATACATGTAATGGGAAGGGATTTTCCCAGCATTTTCTTTCAGTTCACTGCCATGGTTTACATCCTGTTATGGATGGGAATGTGCTTTCCCTTTCCTTTCACTATGCAAAGTCTTGGGAGCAATTTTCTGCTTTTTGGTAGCTTCATAGTAAACCCAAGAGCTTTCCTGAACAGACTGGGAAAGCAGTTTGGGAACTGTGATTTTCAGTTGAAACCTAAGCTGAGAGTGGAGCAGAGGCCTTGCTGTGTATTTCTCACAGTTGGATGCAAAGGGGCTCCCTTGGATCATTGCTGGGGTTCTGGGGCTCCCTTGGATCATTGCTGGTGTTCTGGGGGACATCTCTCTTTGGCTGGAAATTGGAACAGTGAAAGTCCACAGAAAACAGAGGGTTCTTAGAGGAAGGAAAGGCAGAAAATGCCTGAGCATTCACAGCACTGTGGGGAGCACTGTTCCTGGAAGTGGAACCCCAGTTCTGAACCAGAACACCTCCATGGTGAGCTCTGTGCATGCACTGGGGGAAGGGGGATGATCAAAGGAGATGATGATCAAGGATCTTATTTCTCTGCCTTATCTAGTTCTTGTTGCTCCATAAATAATGCAAATATAAGTGCAGTCACAGGGATCCCAGTCTTCCCTCAGCTATGAATATATTCTAATAGATTTAGTCAATTATAACAAAGATACAAAAATGACAGAAGTCTTTATTTATTACAGCAGAGCTTCTATAACAATTAACCAGCTCCAGTAAACCTGAATTCCTCTTTAAAAGGTTTATTGTATGAACACTAAGCTTTGTACCCCTCTGGGGCCTGAATTAAAACCATCCGCTGGGCAGTGGCATTTCAGGATGGGAATGGGAAAGTGGGCAGCTTGAAAAGAAAGAACAAAGTCCTGCTTCCAGTGGCTTTAATTTGTTAAAGATCTTGTTAGGGCTATAAAACTTTACCAGGTCCTGTAGTTGCTTAGTTTAAGGAGGGAGGTCTGCTCTGGCCATTCATACCAAGAGGTTGTTTCAGTTCCCAGCCTGGAGGTTTATAGGCTGTTGTGTATTACACAGAGCTTGTCCTGCACCATGAGTTTATTGAATATTTTGAGAGTTTGAGGTTGCCTTTCCTTTCTGCCTGAGATTTTTAGTAACTACTGGAATCTGAAGCAGTTTGATCGAATCCACAGCAGCATTTTGTATATTCTTTTGGAAGGAGAAAAGGTTTTGTTTTCTTTCTCTACTGTGTAATAATTCAAAAGAACAAAGCAGTCAGGAATTTTTTTCCTTCTTCTAAGCACCATCTCCTTCTAATAACATGCTTAATATCTCTAGCATTCATCAAAGGATTATTTAAAAGAAACAGAGCCTGTAGGTGTGATACTAATTACAAATGTGAAGATGGATGTTGTGCCAGGGCTAAGTGTCTGGATTACTGGTGATGAATGGGAGAGGGTAAGGCAGAGCCAAGGCCACACCAGGAAAACTTCTCTTCTGCATCTCAACTTGCTCTTGGGCAATTGCACCCGCAGAGTTCACAAACAGACCTTTGTCACACTCTCAAGTGGACATTCAGAGGTTCTGAACTGGGGACAGTTCAAGGCAATGGAGAGACCCTCATTTCAGCAGGCTTTGGACAAAGCCCAAATGCACAACCCAGTACAGAGACAGGCACAACACTGAGTCCAATTTCATTGAAATACAACATTTGTACAAGGACATGTGCAGAAAAACAGCCCAACAGGGCTCCTCCCCAGGGACTGGCTTTTGAAATTTGAATCAGTTTTGCTGTTAAATGTCTCCAGAAGAGCAAATCCTCCCGAGAGCACTGCCCACAGCTGTCAGTGTGTGACCTGGTCCTGCCTGTGGAGCAGGGCTGTGCTCGGGCTCCTCACAGCTCCAGGGATGAGGAGATCTTGTCTTTACAGTGAGCAAAAAAAGTGCAGCAAGTGCACTCAGCCAGGAGTTATCCTCTGGTTTCAAGAGCTTGCAAGGTGCTTCTCATCCTGAGGAAAAAATCCAGCAAACTTTTTGAGTTTTCCAGGAACTCTTACAAGTTTTGAAACCAGTTCTCAGCCAATTAGAGCAAAGAGAAAGATAAGTCTCAGAAAACTGATGGAAAAAAAATTAAAAAGCAACTTCAGAGAAGTTCTTACATGGCCTTTGGAGTGCTTTCCTAAATTCATGCCTTCTGCAGCACTCTGGCTTCAGAGAACTCACAGAAAAAATAAGTTTGAGCCTTTGTTTAGTACATCTTACAGTGGCACCTTAAGCTGCCTCTCTGGTTCCCTTATCACCTGTGTGTAAGGAATCTGACAGTCTGTATTTAAAGTATTATTAATAAGACTTTTAAATTGCACTTGTGCTTGAATGAACTAAATGCTTCCACATGACAAATTGATATGAATGGTTTTAATAAACAGAAAATGAGAAGTAGGCTCATCTGTCCCTGGGGGCTTAGCTGGCTCCATTCATTCCTTTTATTAACTCTTGTCTGTAGGGGCCTGTTGTTTGCACTGATTGATTACCTGACTCACCCAGGAGCTCGGGGCTCTCCTGTGCCACCATCTCCCAGGGCAGGGGCATCCCAGGCTCAGAGTGTCTCCAGTAATAACACACATTAACACAAACTCCATGGGCCAAACCTGCCCTGGCTACACAAAACTGCTTCTCAAGGGAGACTGGACAGCAGCAGATGAGTCAGAGCTCTGACAGCTCAGACCAGATTTTGTCAGGATAAAATGCTTCCAGCTCATTCATTTGGCAGGAGATTAGAAGCTAAGCAAAATTAAATCCACGCTTCTTTTGTTTCCCTCTTAAAGAACCCCCAAACAACCCAAACACTGTAATACAATAGTAATAAAATCCAACTGAACTATAGAAACAAGAGCAAGTATTGCTCTTTCCTTTCCCCTGCTCCCCAGATATCCCCCAGCACGTAATAGCAGGCTTTTGTTTGGAATGAATGTTATAAAGTTTATGACCTGTGTCAGCAAACATTCATCATAAGAGTGCAGAAGTGATGGGTCTGTCCTCTGCTTTACCTTTGACAGAGCATCTCATACACTTTTGTTCTAGAATTGAGAGAAAGTTTCTGCAGGAGTACCTGGGGCAAGATGAAATGGGGAGGTGATGGAAACTATTATTTCACTGCTTTGACATGGTCAAGTAAAACTGAAATTAAGTAACCAATCTTATGCTAAATCCGTATTTACTCCAATAACATAAACTATCATCTAATTGAATTTCAAGTTGAATTTTTAATAAACCCAAAGCCAAGGACAGTGAAAGCATTAAAAGCAAATTCTAGAGTCTAACTGAAGAAAATCAGGATTGCTGGAGCAACTTCCCATTTCTGTCATGGGCTTTGAATGGGAATTTACAGACAGGATTTAAGCGGGACCCTTTTCTGATGGTGAAATTCTCCACTGTGCATCACTTTGGCATTACTTAAAAAGCCTCAGGGATGGCCAGGCCTCCCTCAGGCCCTTACAGGGAGGGGATGTGAATTTACAGCAGAGGAGTCATGCCTGAACTCCAGCAGACAATTTGAGATAATGAATTGCATGACTTGGGTCCTGCTGCCACACCAGGGTGGATGCACACCTGTGTCTGCAGCAGAGGATGAGCTGTCCCACCCAACTGATCACACAGGAGGAACATACACCATAATGAGCTTAGATACTGATCTAAAAAGTGATCAGATTAGTGACTGATGGTAGCTATGGAAACTCTTTTGATTCCTTAAATCTTATCCATAGATTAGGGCAGAGACACTGCTTTTCCTGCAGGTTATCAGACAGAACATCTATCCTAACCCAAGCATCATGGACAGAGATTGTTGTTTCTCAGAGAACTCCTGTGGCCTGGGAGGGGAGCTGCCTGCCCTGCATTTCTGGATCTGGCACTCACCCCAGAGCTGGGGTGGCTCTGGAGGCTCCACAGCTGCATTTGAACATGACCTCTCCAGCTACAAAGAGCTGACTCCCTGTAAGTCAGCAAAGTTCTGATGGTGACTTCCATGGCAGCAGATGTTGCCTTTTTTGTCTGAAAGCTATTCCCAGTTCCTCAGAGGGCTCCTGCTCCTGGGGCTGGCAGTGCTTGGGTCACACTTCCCTTGGGTCTGCTCCTTTGTTATGCTTGGACAAAGAAAACATCAAATGCCACGAAAGCAGAGATTCAGTATTTTATACTTGTAACATCCTCACCGTATATGGGAACGCTTAATGAAGCAAGAGGCAAAAAGCAGGAGTATCAGGCAGACTGAAAATAAGTACCTTGAAATCATAATCATTGGGAGTGAGTACTTTGATATTTGGGTGGTGGTTTGCTAACCAGTGCAGTGGAATGTTACAATGGAAAAGATGACAACATCGAGATCGTTGTGACAATGTCTGATTGTTATTTGTGTGTAATTGAAGGAGTAACTTAATCTTCTGTGCTAACACACATCACAGAAACAAGGAATCAGTATTGCCAAAGAGGGCAGGTTTATAATATCCTTCTGTCCTTCTCACAGTACAATTTTTGGACAAACAGCCATTAATTCTGTGTAAAGTACAGGTTCAATACTGCTCATTTGCCTTCTCTCCATGACTTTTCTCCACTAACCTTCTGCATGTCCATTAGTTTCATGTTCCTGATCTGTGTATCACCAGTAGTTGAAGGATGCTGTGTGACATGATTTATTGCACCCATGTAGAGAGATGTAGTTCAGTGAATACTTGGTGAGAGAAATGAAACTGCACTTTCAGAGCTATGCCTGTGCAAAGTAGTGACCAACTATTTTCAAAACATTGTCCTGCCCTTTTAAAATTATATTTACCAGTTTAAAGCTGCAAACCACTTTAATAAGCACAACATAATCAATCCCAGACTGGCAAGAACTTCAAGTATCTACAAGTAGTCCACCCTTACCAAAAGACCCCATAGGCATTTCAGTTCCTGACACATGTGCACATAGGTATTTATTTATAAAACACACATGGCTGTACATATGTTATAGGCATCTACATTACAGTGTTTAGGTAAACAGTTAATTCAGTTAGCCTTTCTGCTGTTGATGTATAAACAAATCTGCCTCCAAGAACAGGCTTTCCATGGACAAAGGCTGAGCAGTTCACTTGGGGAGTGAAAAAGAACTGGAGAGGACTGGCCTCGGGTTGGAAGGGATGTTCAGTGTGTGCACACAGACAGGGGGAATGTTGCTGTGCTCCAAACACGTGCAGACAGAACACACCTGCGCAGGTGTCACACTCACTGCTCTGTGTCCCCACACTCGCACCGTTTGTGCCCCGTTCCGTGCTGAGGGTGTGCAAATAATGTTCGGTGAGTGTTCGGGGACTGCAGCACCCCGGGGGAGCTGCGGGAGGGAACCCAGCCCGGCACAGCCCGGCAGAACCTGGCACAGCCCGGCACAGCCCCGCACAGCCCGGCATAGCCAGACACAGCCCGGCAGAGCAGAGCAAGGCAGGGCCGGGCTCAGTGAGCACCGGGAAGGCCCAAGCACAGCCCGGCAGGTTGCCGGAACACCCCGAGCCTGGAAAGAACAAGCTCCTCAGCATCCCAGGAGAGAATTCTGGCACACCCACCAGGAACAAAGCCGCACCAGGGCTGTCAGCTGCCCCGGGCCAGTGCACAGAATGAAAGATTGAAAGGTGCGCTTCGGGGATGATTCATATACCTGAGGCTTAGACCAGGTGCTCTGCAATTAACTGCATTAACCTGCAGCTGGAGAGAGTTCAGAGCGGAGGTTAGCTATTCTCAGTTCACTCGGTTTGAAATCTGTACTGGGGATTATATTCAGTTATTTATATGGCTGGGGGTTTTTTTGTTTGTTTTGTTGGCTTCTTTTTCTGTCTGGTTCTGCTGAGAGGATAAAAAAAAGGGCGTGCTGTCTGTATGTTGAGGTCTAATAATATTTAATGCAGAGTATACAGCAATTCTCGACACTTAGAGGGAGAAACCACAAAATGACATTTAAAGTTAGGATGACATTTACTTGGAATATCCACTGACTTGGGGTAGGTGGAGGGAGAGAGATGGCTTTGAAAAGCAGAATGCTTACAGGGATAACCCTTTTTCAGTTTTACAGAACATGGCAGGGCTTAAAAAATGTGCCTGCCTTAGCACATGGACAGACTACATGATCTCTTTTGAAATCTGCACAGGATCTTTTTACCCGCTGGGTTTAATTTCAGAATCCAGTACAGTCATTAAAGAAAATAAAATTATGTTTGTTCTTTCATCTGGAGCACAGAGCAGTATCAATTTTTCATTCCCTCCTCCTTTGCATTCCCACTTTCAAAAAAAAAAAATAGTATAGATGGAGGAATTCACCCTATAGCTCCCCTAAAATTTCTGGTCTCCAACAGCTGCTTTGAATTGACTCTGTATACATGGTTGCCTAATGTGTGCAGCATGTAACAGTGTTCCTGTGCTCTTGAACAGGAGGTTGCCAAACTCAAATATATGTGTACTGAACTGGCAGTGAATCCAGGAAGGTCTGGCAGTATCTTCCCAAATGTCTGAGTTTTCTGATCACTCTCTTGTGGAGTAATGGGGCATTCCAACAGTGCTGTGTCCGAGCACTTCCCCTTCAGCAAGCAGAAAATTCTTCACTAAAAGACAGGGAAAACACAGAGTTAGACAGGGGGCTGGAGGACAGCGAGCCATTCCCAGCACTAATATCTCATTATACTTTCCCATGCTGCTGTCTGTGCATTCCCTAGCTGATACAAGTATTTCAGACTGAGCAGGTTCTTTCCTCCCACTGTGTTTTAATCACTTCCATATAATAATTAAATAGGAAAAAAGACCTCTGAACATCTAAGAGTGATCTAGATGTAACACTTCCTCCCCACATTTCATCCTGGTGTAACTCCACTGTGCAGGAAAGGTTTCTGTGCCCTGCTCTGTCCCACGCTGGCAGTTTGTGGGTTGGAGGCAGATGATTCTCCATCAAATGCTTTAACATTTCATCAAACTCCTGCTCTGTGTGGGAAGTACAGCCTGGCCATGCTCTGTGTGGTGAGGATAAAAGAAGAGATTGGATTTGGTGCCATTGCCATGGGTTGTGGTTTAGGCTGGCAGTTAATGAGGGGCTCTGGCCCCAAGCTCAGCCTAAGCAGTCTCCCTTGTCCTGCAGCCTGACACTGAGACTGGAGCTTCTGCCACCAGCCATCACTTGGTTTTAGTGCCATCAGGTGAGGGAAAGACTGGACTAGAAACACACCAGCCACTTTTATAAGTGACCTCTGTGCTGATTTTGGGAAACATGACGTGCCTGCCTTCCCTGCAGGCCCAATCCCTCCTGTGCCTCCTGTGCCTCTCACATGCAATGTCCACAGAGCATCTCCTTTTTGTGATCTGGAAATAATGAATAGCATTCCAAACAATGGCATTTCAATTCCTCACTTTTCATGCTTCCTTCAGAGAATGTGTGATTGCCATCACACTCTTAAAATTCACATGCCAGATGGAGAATGTGCAAGGGCAACTCACAGCAATGATTAAACCCATATCATACACTGCTGCTACCTGGGAATGTAAAAGGGATCAGCAGGTGAGGCCAGAAGCCCATCCAGCAGGGTGTCCTGTCTGTGCCAGTGCCCTCCAGCAGAGGGGCAGAACACAAAGCTGTGGTGGGACTGGTTCTTCCTCAATATATCACAGTAAATAATGGGGGAGCAACATATTCCTGTGGGGAATATCATATACATATGGGAATCTTTGGACTGCTAAATTTTGGTTCAGATCTGAACTGTGTGCTGCCTGCCCCAGTTTGTGTTTGTGGGCAGCTGCACACTCAGAGCCCAGTGACAGAGTGTGCAAAAGTCTGCTTTTACCTTGGAAAGGAGGAGTGGAGAAGTTAGGGATGGAAATAAAGGAGGAAATGACAACAAGAGAACTAATTAATCCTTGCTATCATCTGCAGCTCTCACTGTTTATGCCTTTACAAGCCCAGATTTGGCTGCAAGATATGCAAACAATGCATGCAGAAATGCTGGTGAATGAAGGTTATCAAATGGTGCTTGTAAGAAAAGAAAATCTGTGTGCATTTTCTTTTTTCTACTGAGCCTGCTCTTGTTTTTAGTGTCTGTAGAACTTTCTGCTGTGACCTGTGCTTTAAAATGATAATATTCCTGTCATATTAGAGTATAAGTGAAAAGGAGATTCTCCCGCCTTTCAGTAATTGTAGCACTATCAGGTTTATTTCTAACCAGGAATTTTCTTTTTGTTTTCTGCTTTGCCTTTAGTTCTGTTCCTTGTTTTTGTTCCTAAGAGCAGAAAAATACTGTATCTTTAAATTAGGAGTAGCTGAATAATGAGTCCTGGGCAGTGAAAAGGCTAATGTGCTGTGGAAGAGAAGGAGTTTAATCTAATTTAGTTGGAGGGTGTCTGTCTGTGGTGTTGTTTTCTGGACTGTGGGAATAGAGGAGGGAAGCTGCCCCAGTGAATGGTTCCTCCTGAGCCAGAAGCAGTGGGGAGTCCCTTAGATGCCACTGATCCGAAGCCAGGCCATGAAAAGGGGATTAAAGAAATGTTCTGATTTGCAATTCACACTAATGCACCCCGTCGAACCTTTGGTAATATTTCAAACCACATTTCAAGGGAAGTGCCCTTAAAATAGCCAGCTAAATTGTATTAGAGCAATACTATACAGCCCACTCATCCATTTATGATTTGTTTTTGTTTTTAATTCTTTTAACTCTTGGTGGTGGTGGCTTTCTAAGGCAATTAAAACTTTTGTGCATTGTGCAGATTCCCACTTGCATGGGAATATTTCTCAGTGTGCCTGTCCTATTAGGCAGACGTGTTTACTTACATTTTAGAGGAAAACTGCTACAAAGACTCTGCAGCTAGGAAAAAATAAACCCACTTGGTTTAGAAAATAAACATTTCTCTGCATGCCATTTTATTTTATTAATATCTAGTGGAAATTCAAGGCTTATAACATTGCTAGAATAGCTATCAGCTTTCTTTCTGTGTGTGTGATCCTTTCCTTTCACAGTTGTTATCTATATGGCTAATATTTTTAATATATATATTTTAACATCTGTGTTTTAAATGTACAAATAGAATTCATTACTGGAATGAAATGTGTGAATTAAAAAGTAAATGAATGCTTAAAAATATAGATGAGAATAGGATAATTGAATGCAATTAATATTAAATTGATCTCTATTTTTTGGTGTGTAATAAATGGCTGGTCAGAAATATGAAACCTGAAAATCAGTTACAGCTACAGACTTGTTAAATACAGGATTGTCAGTCTCAGTTCACATTCTGTCATAACACACCATTGTTCCTCATAAGTAATTTAGACTATTTCACAAAAAATCTTTAATGTTCTAATTAACTCTTCACCTGCCCGAGCTGCTTGTTTCATTTCTCTTTTCTGCTGAAGTGTCAGAACATTTTCCCTCCAATGGATTATTTGGGTCTTTAATCCCATTTCAGAAAGCCCTGCCTGGCTCTGTAATTTCCAACGACTCAAACATGGATAGAATGGATGCAACTTTGATTTGCACCATCAGCCATATCAAAGTGTTTTATTCCACTGCCACTGTAACAGATTATCCAGCATGAAACTTTGCATTGCAGGCATGAGGGCTGGTGCTATTTTTCCTGGCTGGTTTATGGTTTGCTTTACCTACGAAATATTTAGTTATGGTTTGAATTATCTCATGCCTTATTAAATATTCACATTTTAAAATCTTTTCCTTACGGGACAGAAGAAGAGCTGGACTTTAAGATAGAGATTATTCCTCTGCAGATTTTTGGGAAGTGGAGAGATGGATAGCTAGAGGCAGAAATGCATCCTTCCTGTGAGCCGGCACATTATTTGAAATCATGTTTAATTATAAAGTTTCATTAAAAATCTTTTGCTTAAAATTTTAGAAGCCTAATAAGATTTCCATTAATTTAAACATATCACTATTCCCACAACGGCCCAAATGCTTTCTTTTTCCTCTTTCATCCATGGTTAAATATGTAAATAAAATGTCTAAAGTCATTCTTCAAAGAAGACAAAAGAAAAAAGAGCTGAGGGAAAAGACAGCCATAAAATTCCTCCCAATTCTCCATAACATTTGCCAGAGGGGGGCCAACTCCTAGCCAGGGCCTAGCAGCAGGGGTGCCTGGCTGCTCCATAGAATCTCACATCTCAAATCCCACACACAGGAGAAAAAAAATAAAATAAAATATCTTTTCAGCTGGAGCCTTCAAAAGGTTCTTTTCATTTATTAGTTACAGAGGTATCTTCCAGTTGCTGATTTCTCAGCGCTCTCATTTTTCTATAATAACGTTGTGTTTGTTGCTCTCACTGACTCAGGCTCACTCAATGGTGAGACTTGTAGATAGCTCTTTAAAAATATAGCAAGTAAAAGAAATGATCTAAAGCAGGATGCACTGGCTAAAATAATGGCTAGAAAAACAAGGCTGATTTAAATTGGCACATGAAAGATCAATTAAGAGACACACAACTACAAAGGTTGGATGTTCCCCCCCTTTTTTTTCTCACTTTCATTTGTGTTTCTTTTCTGCCTCTTAGGAGAAAAAGGTTGCTATCAGTGTTACAGAAGTAAAAGGCCATGCTTTATATCCTGTATTTTTTCTAGATTACTTTAATGTCAGTGGTGATAGAATATGCTTTACAAAAATACTTGTTGGAAAAAAAAGAAAGAAAAACAAGCTCCCAACCAATCCAGCTGGATAAAACAAACATTGAATATGTGCCTGTTATGCATTATTTAAATTCTACTTTTTTATTATTATTTAAATTCTACTTTTTAAAGTAGAATTTACTTGTCCCTTGAAAAAGCTTTCCCCACACTTCCCTGCTACCCCCAGCTGAGCTCTCTAGAAGAGGAATCAGGATGAATACAAATACTAAGAAAACAGGCTTAGATTAATGAAGAATGGAAATGCCCCAGCACACCCTCTCTCTCTCTCACACAGACACACTAAAATAAATAAAGCTCTTTTTCTGCTCATAGCACTGCCTGCTTTTGAAGCATTCCCTGAGGAATCTGCAAGTGTCCAAGCAAAGGTCGGTCCCTAAGACCAGGACTTTATAAATATAATCCCCTCGGTGCCCGGAAAAGCCACAGAAAGGACCTCGCTTTTCAAGCCCCATTTTTATGATGGCTTTTACTCCTTGGCAAGAGCTGGCCACATCTTCAGGGCTTTCAGAGACAAACACGAGCCCTGGTTTGTTGTCCTTGCTTGGATCCATTTCACCCTTATCGCGGCTGAGGAAGCCAACAGTTTCCTCTCTGGAGCTGGGGGGGTATTAACTCTGACCCTGCGGGATTTGGGAGTTTCCAGGAGAATCCGTGCTCTTTTCGATAAGAAACAGGCACTAATGGAGAGGAGCCCGGTTTGTGTGGGTGAGCATGAATGAAATGAAAGGGAGATTTTCCTTCTTCATTAATATGTTCGCTAAAACTGAGCTCAAAGGGGGGCGGGGGAAGGGGGAAGGGGGAGTTGAGCAGGGCTAATCTTTGACTTCTGCTCACTGTGCTCCTTTTCCGTCGGTAAAACTGCGAGCTGCAGTTCGGCTGGGGATTGAACTTCCTCCTTCTCTAGCTCTGAGAGACCAACAAGCAAAATAAATCTCAAAGCTTAACTTTAAAAGTAAACGCAACTCAGTTTAGAACGATCCCCGTCTCAAAAAACCTGAAAGTATCTTTTCTATAGTGGATGAAGTAACTTCCCCAAGGGTATGTCTCTGGTCCTCTTAGCATTTCTTATTTAAGGAAGGGAAAAAGAAAAAAACAGAGCTACGTTTCGAGTGATGCCCTACCGTGATTAAAACCATAATCAGGTACTTTTCCAGCAATCCTGCCTGTCCTGTTCATTTAGGAATTCGAGACAAAGCACGACATTTGAAAAAAGCTGAGACTCCGGCTTGAAAGCAACCATATTTTATGACCCTGGCAGCGAAGAGTTTATAGCACTCGCCATAAAATGCATCCTCCTCCCCACATCCTCCCGCCTGAAGCTTTGCCCCCCTCCAATCAAGGCAGTCAAGGAGGCACCACCTTCAACCCTCTTATGAGGAGACACGAAGTCTGAAGGCTCCGCTCTCGCTGGCCGCCTACCTGAGCGAGGGAGGGCAGGCTGACGCCTTCCACTGAAAAGGTCTCGTTAAACTTTCAAGAGAGGGCAACGGGAGGGAGAGCAGAAAGGAAGGAAAGAGAGAAGGAGAGAGAAACAAATGGGGCTTTTTCTAATCTGCGCCGATCAAGGAGAACCTGTAGGGGTCCTTAAGGAGGTTTCAAGGCGTTCCGAGTGATTGGAAAGTAATCACCGTGTCAGCTTCACCTTTCTCATGCAAAGTGGATGTCGTATGCGAGGCGGATCCTGCACAGGTTTTTTTTCTTCTTCTTGGGTTTAGCTTTTTTTTTTTTTTTCCCACTTTATTTTCTCCTCGGATTCAGCCGCCCCCAAAGCCCCAGCTGCTGCGGCCCCCGGAGCGGGGGGAGCGGAGCCGGCACAGACGCACAGACGCACAGACACACAGACACACACTCCGGCGCTGCTCGGCGCAGCGCGGCGGAGCCGACCTATTGCAAACCCGGACCAGAGGGCGGCGAGGAGGGGGCGGTTTTCGGGCCCCCCTCTTCAATGGCTTAGATATTTCCTCCCCCTCCTCCTCCTTTATTCCGCGCTCGGATAAACCAATCCCCACCTCTCGGCAAGAAAGTGAGGAGCTGCGAGCCGCCGGAGGAGAGGAGAATCCCCGCAGACAGCCGCCGCTCCGAGAGCCGCCCGGGACGTGTGCGAGGGGACGCGGTGAGCGCCCGGCTCCGGCCGCCCCGAGCCCTCCGGACAGCGCCGGGCAGCGGCAGGAGCGGAGCGAGGGGAGGCGGGCGGGCGGATCGCCAAAGTGGAAGCCCGGGGAGCGGAAAGTTGCCGGGCTGCCCGCAGTAAGTTGGGCGCATCGCGCCGCGCTCCGCCACCATGGGCCCGGCGGCGGGCAGCACGGCGCTGCTGCTCTGCTGGCTCAGCGGCTGCTGCGCGGCCATCAGCTCCATGGACATCGAGCGCCCCGGCGACGGGAGGTGCCAGCCCATCGAGATCCCCATGTGCAAGGACATCGGCTACAACATGACCAGGATGCCCAACCTGATGGGGCACGAAAACCAAAGGGAAGCTGCCATTCAGCTGCACGAGTTTGCCCCCTTGGTGGAGTACGGGTGCCACAGCCATCTGAAATTCTTCCTGTGCTCGCTCTATGCCCCGATGTGCACGGAGCAGGTTTCTACCCCGATCCCAGCCTGCAGGGTGATGTGCGAGCAGGCGAGGCTCAAGTGCTCCCCGATCATGGAGCAGTTCAACTTTAAGTGGCCGGACTCCCTGGACTGCAGCAAACTGCCCAACAAGAACGACCCCAATTACCTGTGCATGGAAGCCCCCAACAACGGGTCGGATGAGCCGCCCAGGGGCTCCAGCATGCTGCCGCCCATGTTCCGTCCGCAGCGGCCCAGCGGCGGCCACGACCTGCAGCAGCACAAGGACAGCCTGAGCAGAGCGTCCTGCGAGAACCCCGGCAAGTTCCACCATGTGGAGAAGAGCGCTTCCTGCGCGCCGCTCTGCACGCCGGGGGTCGATGTCTACTGGAGCAGGGATGACAAGCAGTTCGCTGTCATTTGGATTGCCATCTGGTCCATCCTGTGCTTCTTCTCCAGCGCTTTCACGGTGCTCACTTTCCTCATCGACCCTCAGCGCTTCAAGTACCCCGAGAGGCCCATTATCTTCCTGTCCATGTGCTACTGCGTCTACTCGGTGGGGTACATCATCCGCCTGTTCTCGGGCGCCGAGAGCATCGCGTGTGACAGGGACAGCGGCCAGCTCTATGTCATCCAGGAGGGGCTGGAGAGCACCGGCTGCACCATCGTCTTCCTGGTGCTCTATTATTTCGGGATGGCCAGCTCCCTGTGGTGGGTGATCCTGACCTTGACGTGGTTTCTGGCGGCTGGGAAGAAGTGGGGGCACGAGGCCATCGAGGCCAACAGCAGCTACTTCCACCTGGCAGCGTGGGCCATCCCGGCCGTGAAGACCATCATGATCCTGGTGATGAGGAGGGTGGCTGGGGACGAGCTCACGGGGCTGTGCTACGTTGGCAGCATGGATGTGAATGCCTTGACGGGCTTTGTGCTCATCCCTTTGGCCTGTTACCTGATCATTGGCACTTCTTTTATTCTCTCTGGGTTTGTGGCCCTTTTCCACATCAGGAGGGTGATGAAAACGGGTGGGGAAAACACCGACAAGTTGGAGAAACTTATGGTCAGGATTGGTGTCTTCTCAGTCTTGTACACAGTGCCTGCAACCTGTGTGATAGCTTGTTATTTTTATGAGAGACTCAACATGGATTACTGGAAAATTGTGGCAACTCAACAGAAATGCAAGATGAACAATCAGACTAAAAATTTAGACTGCATGATGAATAACTCTATACCAGCAGTAGAAATTTTTATGGTCAAAATTTTTATGTTATTAGTTGTGGGCATTACTAGTGGCATGTGGATCTGGACTTCCAAGACTCTTCAATCCTGGCAAAACGTTTGTAGTCGGAGATTAAAGAAGAGAAGCAGGAGAAAACCCGCAAGTGTTATTACAAGTAGTGGAATCTACAAAAAACCTCAGCATCCACAGAAAACTCACCTTGCAAAATATGAATCCACATTACAGCCGCCCACCTGTGTGTGAGCAGGTTTTAGAAAAGACTGCATCTCACCTCGCAGAGTTACAAATGTCCACTGTAGCACTCAGAAATTAAACTATGAATGGTGCTTTTTTTTGTCAGAACAGTTTAATATCTCAAGGCACAAAAATGTATCATGCTGAATTCAGGATCTGGTGAAAAACTGCAGGTAAACGTACTCATGGAAAGGTTTTCAGTGAAAGAAATATTGTGAATTAAAACAGTCTGTTCTGTTACTAATTGGTAGTTAAGAGTTACATCCATCCCTCAGATAAAAAAAAAAAAAGACATAAGAACAAAACCAAACCCAACAACCAACACTTATTTAACTTTTTCTTGTAGCTGGGCTGGATTTTCTTCAGCTCTCTGAGTAACAAGGTACAGCCAAGTTTTAAGGAGCAGTGGTTTGATGTTAGAAGTGCCCGAGTGAGCATTGTCTCTGCAGGGACACCGAGGTCCCGAGGGGATCCTGAGCCAGGATGCTCTCTGGGAAAACAACCTCCGTGCTAACTTAAAAACCCTTCACAGCTCCTCTCAGCCCGCTGGGCTTGGAGTGCCTAAAAATAGGCTCAATCTATAACGCTCACCAATATTCTTTCACCAAAAGAGAAACTTCCTGCACCAGACACAAACTTTGTGAATAAGAATAATGTGCAATACATTTTTTTTCCTTACCATGACATGAAAAGAGAAACAAGTATTTTGCTGTACATAAAGACAACAAAAGAAATCTCTTAACAAAAGAACTAAGAGGTCTAGTCCTCAGAAACCCTTTAGTGTTACATTTTGTGGCTTTTTAATGGAAATCAAGCCAATGTTATACACGTTTGGACTGATTTGTGCAAAAAAAAAGGGGGGGGATCAATTCAAAGAGACCCAAAGGGCTTATTGACTCTTTCCATTGTTAAACAAATTCTCACTATGAATAGATCAAGAAGCACTAGATTCTGCAAAGGGAAGCTTTGTATAGAGTGATACTCTTTACTGTGCTGGGGGTGCACAGTTTTCTGCTGTATATATTTGTAATATACAATTATTTTTCATGCTCCGCTATTTTATTAAAAATAAAATATGTTCTTTAGTTTGATAATTTTGTGTTCTAAACTTTCTCTGATGTGCTTGGCAGCGAATAAACTTGTTTCCTGGATCATTTGATAAAAGCACACTTTGAATATAATAGTTGTTGTTATACTTGCCTGCAAGTATAAATAGAGAGAACAGTCATTTACTCGACAGAAATTGCAAGGTGAAATGAAATAAATGGATTTTGACGTATTTCTGTGAGCCTCTGCAACTGAGAAAACGGAATGGGCTTTAGTGATGTAAAAGCTGCGGCGATGTAGAGCAGGGCCGTGTTTACAAAGCACCGAGATTACAACAATGATCCTCGGTTAACACCCCTTCAGAATTTGCATAGGCTGTGCTCAGCATGTTAAAGATCGCTGCCTCCCTGCACGCAGCTGGAGCTCGGTTCCGTCTCTACCCTTCGGGGAAGTTTCCCTTTCCTAACACCGCTGAGAGTGTCAGCGTTTGTGCAAAGGCTTGGGAGACACCGGGAGGCACCAAGGCAGGATTCGGATGCTGCTTTAGGGAAGTTACCTAGGAAAGCTCCAACTGTAAATACATTTTCAGCAAGTTCTCGCTGGAGTCTGGCTGTGTGTGCACCTGGATTTCTCCTGCAGTTTTCCAGCTGTTGGCCGGGCTGGGGGAGCAGCTGGGACACATCCTCACTTTCTCACCCGGGCGGCTCTAGAAAAGCCTTTTCTAAAATCCTTTCAAGGATCTCATCACAGAAAGAACAGGGCTCAGTGGACTCGGGGAGAGTGGGGATCCTTGTGACAGTCATCTTGTGCCTGGGAACTTTCCAACAAAAGCTTCTCCAGCAGTGGTCTGGTTTTTCAACTTACCTGAGCAGTGTGACAGATAAATTCTTCCCTTTCTGTACTCTTTTTAAGTGTTCCCAGCAGTGACGAGGAACCCGAGTGACAGAAATGATCTTGTAGGTATTATCAATAATCTTCATGTCCAAAGTGCACATAGATAAAGCAGCCTTTGATATAAGATTTTTCTTCTGAGGAAGAGAAAATATCTTTTTGCTCTTTTGTGCCAGTGTGCCACTGTTTGACACAGGGCTTTGAGATGCCCTGAAGTTAATCCTGTCACAGGACATTGTGCTGCAGCCAAAGTAGGACATTGCACTAAACAAATCCACCTCTGAAACTCCTGAACTAACTCCTGTGCATCTGTGGGTGCTCTGGCTAAATCAGATCCTGGGAAACACCGAGTTTTAGAATAACCTGTGTACTGCAGGGTGCTGCAGGAAGCCTGCAGGTGTGTGCTCTGTTTGTGTTTGTGTGTGTCACCTCGAGCGGAGCCTCTCAGGAGATTGCTGTGTGACAGAGGGCTCAGTGCTGGCTGGGCCAGGCTGGTTCAGGGAATGGTCCCAGTGACAAACAGCTCACTGGTGTGGGGGATCCAGAATGGAATCTGCTTTCACTGTTGAGGTGAATTCTTACAGCCTGCTATCAGCATTCTGGAAGGGAAACAGAGTGAAGAGAGATTTCAGCAGTGGCTGAGTTCCTGCTGCCATCCTGAGCTTATTCAATTGTCAGCTTCATTCAATTCCCCTCATTGGCACCAAGAGCAGAACTGCACCTTTTTCTATAAAATTACAAACAATGCTTGGCTGGAGGCATCATCCTGCAAATAGATCCTTGCTGAACTGTAAACCAAGTATTCAGGTTTTATTTCATGCTTGTAGTTATTCAGGAATTATTTGGGGGTTACTGGTGAGCAAATGAGATTCCTCAACTACAGAGTGGTGCTAATTCTTTACATCAGGACTAGTACACAGTAAATGCAGCAGAATGGAATGATTGAGAACTTAATAATTAATTAATTTAGTAATTGTACTTCTTGCTGTCCCGTAACTCCTAACAGTCTTAACAGTTCAATACTGAAGTTGCTACTTGAGGAAGAGGAAACTTATTACTGTTAGAAAGTGATATCCCTATTTTCAAAACAATTAATTTAATATCGTTATTAATAATTAACACGGATTTGTATTTTGTCTTAGAAAGCTGCATATTAGTTAAATGATAAGAATACTATAAGTCATTAAGGTCAACATCTCAAAAATATTAAACTTCTTTATTTTTCACAGTAATTTTAAATTTTAGTGAAATCATGTTTGTGATTTTATTTGTTGTATTTTATAGGATTTTTCTTTACTGCCAAGGCCCAATAGGAATTTCCTTATCTCAGACTTTTAGGCAGTGTCTGTATGTGGTTATTTGAACAACCCAGTCACTCCATAGGAGACTTGCTGAGGAAGAAATGTCCAGTGGCATTTGTCAGATAAAAATTCCAAAAGAAATGCATTCTGTTGGTGTGTACACACACTAAATCAAGAACCAGATGTTTGCCACAGGCTTGTGACCAGGTAAAAGGCAGAAAGTTCCTTTTTCTGGCCAAGGCAGCTTGGTAGGGCAGTGTGATTTACTGAGGAGAGATTATTGGAGTATGAGATCAGCAGGGGAAATGGGATTCAGGGCAAACCCCCACCAAATTCCCATTACCATGGTCAAAGCTGTGTTTATTGGTGAAAAGCTGATGCCTCTCACAAACAGAACAATGAAGCAGAGCAGTGGCAGGGTCCAGCCCTGGCGTGTTGGGACACTGAGCAGTGCAGGGCAGGCACCAGGGCTCAGGAATGTCCAGATCCCTTATCACTTCTGCCCAAAGTGCATTTCATGTGTTATCATGCAGCCATTATTCACATCTGGCTGTCATCCCGTGGCTGCAGAGAGCAGGAACAGCCCAGGAGCTGACACAGCCCCACTCCCCCAGCCCTGCAAGGGGATGGGCTGCAGTGCTGGGATGTTCCTGCTCAGGTGGGCTTTTGATGGCAGTTGGTCTCCAGCAACAGATGGCCTCAAAGGAAGGACTCCAGTGTGCCGTGTGCCGCCGTGCCTTTTAGTTTAAACCATTTACACATTTCTTAAAAAAAAAAGTGAAATGCTATCCTCGTGTAATGTTTTTAAGTATTTCAGACAGAGTAGCCAAGTTATTAACAGTGACAGATGATAAATCAGGGCATCCTTTAAAAGGTGGGTGATGGTGATTATGTGGTCTTGGAGCTTGCTTTGATCAGAAGTGACAGCCCTGTAAGGTCTGTGCCACTCAATCCCCCCCGAAGGGAGATCAGCACCTGTTTGCACTTTGAGGCTCCTCTACCTCCCACTGCCTTCCAGCACTATTTCATCTTTTTTAACACACTTGATGTTGATTAGCTTTAAGCAAAGTCGTTATTCATTTACAAAACACTCCTTGATGGAGCTGGCTCTGAACTGTATTTCAGAGGCTGTGTTTTGTGCTGGAACAGTGAAGGAGGTATCAGCATCCCCATTCCAAAAGCTTCATTTCCAGGGACCCACAAGTTACAGTCAGCCTGGGTGCTAATATTAACCGGGTTTCCCTTTTTTGGGTCCAGACGATGGTAGGTGTTCCCTTGGATGTGTTTGGCTGCAGCCTGCTGTACCTTCAAACGTTTATCCAGCACAGACACAGGATCAGCTCTGTGAAACAAACAGCTCCTGCTTTGCAAGATCTGATTTAACTCAGTAAATACTGCTCCAAGTAGCTTCAGGTCTTGCTTGGGAGGTGGAATGGATATTTCAGAGAACAACACAACAATGGGTATTTCCAGAGAACAGCACAAGGCTTTGCCTTCACCGAGGGCTGTACAACCATCACAGAACAGTGCCCAGGGTTATTTCAGTTGTGCAGCAGGATCTGGTAGGGGCAGGTGCAGGTGTGAGCTCCAGTGCAGATGTGAGCTGCAGTGCAGGTGTGAATTCCAGTGCAGGTGTGAATTCCAGTGTAGGTGTGAGGTCAGTACAGATGTGAGCTCAATACAGATGTGAACTCAGTACAGGTATGAGCTCAGTACAGATGTGAGCTCAGTACAGGTATGAGCTCAGGGCAGGTGTGAGCTGCAGTACAGGTGTGAATTCCAGTGCAGGTGTGAGCTGCACTACAGATGTGAGCTCAGTACAGATGTTGGCTCAGTACAGATGTGAGCTCAGTACAGGTATGAGCTCAGGGCAGGTGTGAGCGCCGGAGCAGGTGGGATCAGGCACTGCCCGTGCTCTGAGAACTGCTCCGGGTCCCTCCCAGCTGCCCTGGGGGCCCAGCTCCGTTTTTCCTGCGGTAGCAGAGTGAAAGCTTTGGGGAGCTGCACATCAAAGGCAGGAGGAGCGATCCTTGTGTGTGTTTGTAGGGCATTGTGTAAAGAGGAATTCCTTCAGGTTGTTGTCACCAGCTTTTTCCTTCCATTCTTCCAGATGTCCCCACAGATCTGCTCCACTGAAGTCAATGGGTGTCCAGCTAAATTCGGAGTATGCTTTGAATCAAACTTCCTATCTCAGGGAAAGCTGCAGGAAAAGTCATTATTTTGATTTTTTTTTCCCACATCAGAGCATCTTTTGAAGATCCTGGTGTGACATAAATTCATGATACAGGGAAAAGTATCAGTGAATGAAACTATTTCAATTACATTTCCAAAATGTGCTGCTATGTTAGAATGGACAAAGCCCAGTATGTTGTAAAAGCACCTGCCATTTCCAAATGCAATTCAGAAATACTGGATGTTGGTAATGTCGGAATGAAGGTTTATTTTTGTCTCGGTTTTTTTTTAATATATTTTGGCTTTTTGAGAACACACATTCATTGCAATAAACGTCCAGCATTAACAAATCTGCATTTCCTGCTGGCGAGGCACCTCCCCAGAGGTTCTTGAGCCGGTTCCCATCCTCGCTGCAGCCTCAGCGGGTCCCGGGGGCTCAGAGGCGCAGCATCTAACGGGGAGCAGGGATGTGCAGCGGAGCCCCGCTGTGGCCCGGGTTCCCTCCTTCCCTCCCTGCCCGGCAGCTCCGTCCCCTGCCCCTCTGCTCGCTGCTGCTCCGCCTCTCACCATGTGCATGAGCCTCCCCCGGTGTGAGCGTCCCCTCGGCCTCTGATCTGCCCACACGCAACTCTCGCTGCTCCTGCCCGGGACCCGCCGCTGCTCTGAGCTCTGCGCGTTCCACCGGAACCAACAGACATTTCAAAACTTGGCTTTTATCTCGCTTTTTTTGGGGGTAAAGACTGTGGTAAGAGGCAGAGGTTCAAAGTCCTGGGCTACCAAAGGTGCTGAGGAACACAGGAGACCGTCAGGAAGAGACGGCCAGTTCTGAGCAGCTGCCTTCGACTTGAAACTGCTCTTTTGTGGGGACAGGCATTGTTTTGTCTTGTGTATTTGTTATTTTATAGTTCCTTTATCTGAGGCTAATGCCCGTGTGAAGTAAAAAGCAGGAAAGGGACAAAGAACATTTGATCCGTTGATAAAACGGGGGAAAAGCCCCCACCTTTCACTCCGGATCTCTTACCTGAGGAGAGGTTTGTGTGCCTGTTCCCAGCTGTACCCAGGGCTGTGCCAGGGACATTCCAGCTGCCCTCAGCCTGGGCATCACCCATGGACAGCACAGACAGCGCTGCTGCTCAGCCTTGGGGAGCTGTCTGACACAACAGAGCCCCTTGTGCTGTAGGGCAGCAGGTTTTTGTTTCGGTCTCGGTGCTCACATAGGAACATCAAGCGTGCGCCAAATTTGATGTTTCTTTTCACACTCCGTAATAGCTCTTCAAGGACCTCCTTTGCATATCTAACAAGGAGAACTGTGGGAAAGAGGCTTCGGAACCGTGAATGCTGTAGGGTTGTCTTTGATAGCGAATTTCACAAGAAAGTAAACACTGACTGAGTGTGTCTACATGGAGTGAGGCGAAACTTTACAAATTCAGCTCCACCAGAAAAGACAGGAGAAGGAAAATGGAGCACAGGTAGTAAACAGGCCAAAGATGCTGACACCAGAGCCACAGGAGAGGAGGGAGAAAATGCCTTAAGGGAGTTGGTATTGTTTAAGTCCTAAGGCTAGAGATGCACAAACTCAGCTGCTTACTTGTGGTATTCTTTTTGAAGCACTAGCCAGGAGTTTGGTTTCCATTGGCTGCTCTGACCCCCTGCTCTCCTCACAACCACAGAAAGGCATTCAGGGGTTTGGTTCCGTTCCTCCCTGGTTATCCTGGGTACCTGTATCAATATGTGGAGTGGAATCTGATTATCCAGCTCTGTGCACAGGATCTTACACGATTAGAAGAGTATTACAGTGTGACAACTTCGGATAAACTGAAGTTGCCAGTGCATGGTTTCTGAAACAAATCCCAATGCAGTGGCAAGAGAAGGTTTGAAGAATAATCAAATTCAGAATTCCAGCCATTACTGGTTTTGTTAATTAACTTATCTGGGGCAACAGGTTCTTCTGCATATTTCTTTGAAAATCCCACCCTTGGAGCCCGCAGAGCCTGGCCTGTGAAGGGGTGTATTCCACAGCTCTTTGATCAGTTTGGGAAACTCCTCACAGCCCTTCATTTGCAGGATACAATAAAACCAAATTGAAGGCAGAAGTCACGTCCTTTACTCCTGTTTAGCTTCCAGCTTTGGTTTCACAGGGACTGGCTCCCAGAAGCAGTGAGGGTTTAAACCTCGGCGGTGTTTGGGTGTTCTGTGTTTTGGGAGCAGTCAGAAGCGATCTCTGGGGCAGGAGCGATGTGGGTTTGGCAGCCCCTGCTGATGTCCCGCAAGTGAGAGCCCTTTGCTGTTCCGTTCCCACCTCCCTGCGCTCTCGGGGACCCCTCGGCCGCGATTGCAGAGCTGCTGTTTGAAATGCAGCCCTGAGCAAACCGCCCGTGTCCCCAGCACGGCTCGGGATGCAGGAGGCCGATGTTCTGCTCCCCTGTTTGATGTGTTTAACACAACTGACATATCTACAACTCGGCATTTAAAAACAGCAACAAAAACAAACAAGTTGGGCTCGTTTGCATAACAAAAAGCTCCTTGGCCTTGCAGGAGGTTCCTTTGAAATGTACGATTGTTTCTGAGGATCTGCCTGCTCTGGGCCTCAGCCTCTTGTTCCGCACACGCACCAAAAGGCACCACTTCAGTACACGGGATCTCTTCCCTCCACAGCGTTTAAAAAACCTCCCCGAACCCAAACCCGAGGCTGCAGCCTCTCCACTGTTATCTATTTTTTCCTGAAGTATTCTTTTTGAAGCACTAGTGCAGCCGATTTTAACGAGTTCAGGATCTGCTTGTGACTGCTGTGGAAGTGTACAATTCACACCGCAGCTCCACAGTCACCCCGGGTCACTGCAGTGAGTGCTTCATGCCTTGTTTTCTCATTTTATCTATTCAAAACCACACAGCACTCACACAGTTGTAGTCTGAGTGGTGTTGTAAATGTAAATGACAAAGTATCCCTTTCTATCATCACAATCTGGCAATACATAAAACTCTCACCGTGTGAATATTGAGCACAAGCCAGTAAATCATATCTCAAGGCAGGCAAATCTTCTAGATTTGTACTTTAAATGTACAAGCTGCACTTCAAGAAACTCTGTAGTCAGGGGGGTTGGTTTTGTGAGGGTTTTTTTTGTGTTGTTGTTTTGGTGTGGGGTTTTTTGTTTGTTTGTTTGTTTTTCAAGGAAGATCTCTCCTTTTCACCACATTTTTGGGACACAGCCCAGCTTTGGGACACAGCACAGGTTTAAGGAGGCAGCACAGCTTTGGGACACACCACATTTTTGGGACACAGCCCAGCTTTGGGACACAGCACAGGTTTAAGGAGACAGCACAGCTTTGGGTTTAGGTTTAGGGACAGCAGCAGCTCAGAGCTGCGTGCAGCACAGGCTCCCACAGGTGCTCTGGAGCACAGCAGGACAGGTCCCTGTCTCTCAGGGAGCCCTGGAGCTGATGGGATGTGTGTGATCTCCAGTGCCACAGCATTCCTGGAGCCACTGCACTCCTTGGTTCTTATGGAGGGAGCTGATATCCTGCTGGGGCTCCCACATCTCCCTGCATTCCTGTGGGTAGAGGAACCTGCTGTTTTGTATAAGGCCAAGGCTGTATCTCAGCTCTGTGCTGGCTCTTTCATCTTCATGAAGCTGGTGAGAACAAAACCTTGAATATCCAGTCTGAAATGGAGGAGTAGAACCAAGGCAGAGCAAGAGAAGGGATGTGGCTTTTGGAGGGGAGGTTGAGTGGAAGGTGCTTGGAAGAGACTGAGCTGGGGATATTTAACATGGGAATGCCTGGTGACTTATGGACAGGGGCAATTACAAATTCAGCTGAGAGCTTCTGCAGATGCCAGGAGAATGCTTCTGTTTCTTTCCTTTGAAAATGCCGCACTCAGTGTTTGAGAGCCCCACAAACACCTGAGGAGACCCTGGCACAGGTCCTGTCTTCTGTGAGACTTCTTCTGCTTCTGCAGCTTTACAGATCATTTCCCACCCATAATTACGTGCTTCAAAGGGCATTTTCTGGGTCTCCAAGAATGAACATTGACCTCATTCTAGCGAAAATAACTGATGTTTTTCTATTCCCTTTCTGTAAAACATAGATTCCTTTTGGGCTTTGATGGATTAAGAGAGCAATATCTCTTCTTTTCATCATTCTTAATAATGAATAATAAAAATTCTCAACATCCTCTCCATTGCAAGAAGCTGAGCACTTCACACAAGTATTTGTTAAACAAGATTTTTTCAAGCAGGTAATTTTTTGTTGGTTTTATCCACTTCAATATTTCATCTGCCAGGTCATTTCTCAATTAATGGGGCATTATGCAGTCCACATAAATCATACTGGGTTTCAACTATATTAAGAAAAAAAACAAAGTAACCAAAGCATATTTAACTGATGAAAAGCTTCCCTGATTTTGTAGGAGATTCCTCAATTTTCAGCACCTGAACATTTCACTCCAAAACATTTAAATGTATTTTTCATGTGGTTTACTTTGAATTTTTAGACACTTACAAATTGCACAGAATCTTCTCCTTTTTTCCCCCTGGCTCACTGATTTCACAGTAAATGCAGCAGCTGCACAGTAAATAAATAAATGTTTTTGTGACTGCCAGGCCTCCATGTGCAGCTGGGGCTGTGTGAGGTGAGCAGGATGAGTGTCTCCACTCGGAGCCTCATCACTGTAATTAAAGCCTCAGTGCAGGATTGTGCTTTCAGTCACAGCCCTGTTTTACCTGATCTCATCAGCACTTGAAAGGTTCTTTTGCAATGAGTGACTTTGCATAAGCAGAAGCAATTGTCCTGTGATGGACAGGAGGAGGATGGCAGCTCTGGTGTTGCTGAGCCTGGGTGGCTACAACAGAAACCATCACCTGCTTCTGTTCCCATTTTTTCTTTCTTTAACCAGAATGTTGATTTTTCATTGGTTTTTATTTTAGCTCTTGCAAAGGAAGGTCCCCTCCTATCCAAGTTGAAATCTCCATGTTGTTTTCTGATGATTGCCCAGAAAATTTGATGCTTCTTCTTCTTTCATCTTTCCCAACCTTTGGATGAACAACCTGAATTTTATTTTTGCTTTTCCTCCGTGGATCATCACACCCAAGTTGTGTGTGCTGGCTTCTGCTTACAGAGCACAGCTAAAATCCTCTTTTCTGCTCTGGATCATGGGTGAAGTGCAGACTCCTCATGTTGTGCTAGGTAAAACCTCTTTGTGCCTACACCAGTGAATTCCATCGTGCCTCAGTTTTCTCATCACCTCGTTCCTGCAGGGATTGTGTCCCCATTCTGGGCTGGGCTGTGTGGTGGCACCGCGTCTTGTGTCCTCCGTTTGTGTCCCCTGTGCAGCTCCTCAATCGCTCCAAGGCTCTGTGTGGGTTCTGTTACCCAACGCCTTTCACTGCTGTCATACCCACAACTGCTCCTTTTGATGGCACCTTCAGCACCTCATTATCATTTCTCAGCTAAGCCCCTTTGGCTTTGTTTGTGTAACCTGTGTGGGCAGGTGGAGCACCTCTGGAACACCTCCTAAGTGATTGCACTGCAATCCCTGCGATGCTCCGAGAGCCTCTCCTCTGCCGCGGTGGCTGTACAAAGGCAGCACCAGTTAAACACCTGCTGGAAATGACTGCTTCTCGCTGTGAGGGCCAGTGCCAGTGACCAGTTCAGTGTGGCTTTCCTGCCCATCATGTTCCATAAAGTCCCTGGGGAAAGAACCCCCGGGGTTTCTTCTGTGGGTCACTGCAGAGTGAGTTCTGATCCATCACCAGGGCTCATGAGCACAACTGCAGTGAAAATAATGCATTGTTAGAATTGTTGAGGGTGATTGTGTGACAAGGGCATTGTGTTTTTTAAGCTGGGCAATCAAATCTTCAGGCTCAGGATATCAGCTGTCTGTCCTTTGGTTGTGAAAGAATTATTGTATCACTTGTACCCAGCCTTACAAAACCAGTCAGGTGCATCCTTTCCTTTTTGGCTCCCTCTAAAGCTTTCGTTGTGTTCCTGAGTCATAACCACACTCCATCACATGAAATGCTTTTTCAGAAGTGACAGCCCCTAATAGCCCTTCCCCTGTTGTCCCAACATGGGCCCCATTCGAATCTGAGTTTTAAAATCCTTTTGAAAATCCCACCCTTTGCCACGGGACTTTACCCCTGTTCACATGCATGGTGACAAACCCTGAGATATGATTCAAATATGAGCTATGAAAACCTGTAAAAATGCTCACAGCTGTGTGAGTCTTAAGGTTTTGTTTCCTCTTGATTAAATATTTGGGGTTTTTGCTTAACATTCATTAATGCCAAAAAAAGCCTTTGATCTTTCTTCCATGAGGGCGTGGAATCTGCCTTTTGTTAGCTAGCACTGGGGCTAAACAGGTACTGAATTGCTTTTGATTGCACAGCCAAAGCTCTTTAGCAGAAGAAAGATGTTTTGTTTACTTACCTCGATCTGCACGAACAGTCAGGTGCATTTTATTTATCAAGGAATAAACTTTGGACAGAGAGTGGTCACTGCAGCCTCCAAGGTGGCAGGATGAGCACCCTGAATAAAAAGCTCCCAAGGTAAGGAACAGCACTGAGCTGCTATCAGCAGAAAACCATTCAAGAAGACAATTCATAGGAAACTTTTCCTGCCTTTGTGGAGCCACAGATGTGCACTGGAAGGTTCTGAGTCAAACTGTTGAAACAAGCTCTTTCTCAAGTCCTCTGGGTAAGAACTGCTTCTTTTCCTGACTGGCTTAGCACCTGTGACTTCATTTCATTTCCCCCCCATAGTTAAAATGAGGTTATTAATTCAAGATACTTCACTGGCTCAGCCTCTGAGTTAAACTCAGAAAAAGCCAGCAAATCCTGCTGTTCCTATGGCAGGACCTGTGAACTCCTCTTGTTCCTGGGATAGCTCCGTGCTCCCGCAGTTCTGCTGGAGCCAGGGCAGTTCCAGCTGTTCCCAGCTGTTTTAGGCAGGACACCTCTGTCAGTGGCAGCAGCTGTGTCCATGACCTGCAGGGTGTGCGGGGGGCAGAGCAGCCCCAGCTCAGCCGCACATCTGGAGAGTTCCAGAGCACACACAGGAGTCAGAGCCCTGCTGCTGCTGCTGCTGCTGCTGCTGCTGCTGCTGCTGCTGCTGCCGCTGCTGCCGCTGCTGCCGCTGCTGCTGCCGCTGCTGCCGCTGCTGCTGCCGCTGCCCCGGACAGGAGCTGCCCCTCGGGCTGTGCCTGCAGGAGGTGCCTGCGCTGTTTCAGAGAGAGGAAACTCGAATGGAGTCACACAGCAAATGGAGAGGCTACCAGGGGCTGTTTGGATGGGTGCTTAACAGGCTTCTGATCCCTACTGGCAAACATCACTTTGAATTGCTTTATCTGGTTCCTAAATCACCAATAACGGTCAGCAAGGCACACACGCGGTACCTCGAGGTGGGATATCCCTGCCCAGGGCCCTGGCTCTGTGCACACAGCTGTATTCCACACGTGCAGCTGGGACAGACGACGAGAGAACCTCGGGACCCTTCTGGGAGCAGAGGTTCAAAGGGTTCTCTCCTCGTAACTGCAAAGAACTCGGAAAGTGATTGAGGACTGACCCCCTCCGGTACAGTCTGAGTCCCCAGGGGGATTAATCTGAGGTTTTCTGATCACGCTCTGGGATGGGACAGAACGATTCTCTCCTTGAAAATCCTCTGAGAGTGCTGAGCGCCCATCCTGTGCACCCCACTGCAGCCACGAGTCAGATGCTGTGCAGAAACACGAGCTGTCAGCATTAAATGTTCCTTAGTCCAAACCCATGGGCACAGAGAGGTGACACAGTGCAGACAATGCCTCTGTCCCAGCCCCTGCATCGCTGCTCAGCATTTTCACACAGTTAGGAGGCAGGAACCATGAATATTTGTGCTTATTGATTCTGGTTTTGTCTGTGCTGCACAGAGGCCGCTGTGTCAGGACAGGATAAATGCAATCGGCCTGTAGGGATGAGTAGCCCACACAATGGGAGCCTCTCAAGGAGCTGAGATCATCCATGTGACACAGGCACTCCGGCTCACACACTCACTCCAACAGAGAAACGCTCTGCAGCTCACCGGGGCACAGAGCTCAGCATCACACGCTGCAGGCCCATTCAGACCCCTGGAAAAGGATGCCAGCGACATTCCTGGGGCTCTCAAGCTCGTTTGGTGAATGCCTGGATGCAAACAGCCCTTTGATGGCACAGGCCCTGCACTGAGGGAAGGGAACTGCAGCTCTTGAGTTACTTGCAAGTTCTTCAAACAAAGCTTTGTTTTGTTTTGGTTTTCCTCCACACGCTGCTACCCTGTGGTTCTGTGTCCTGTTGGAGCAGATTGCAGAAATCCTCATCCCCTTCTTCTTGGCCCCTTTATTATTTTCCTCTGAATCACTGCTGTATTTTGGTTATGTCCCAAAGCAGAACTGAGACATTTTCTGGTTTAAAAATAGCAACCGAGGGAAAAAAAAAAAAGTAGAAGCTAGGTTTGTTTTTCATTGGTTTTGCTTTCAAAACTGCTGCAAGGTCTGGTACAGAGCAGGGCCATGCAAAGCCTGAATCAGCAGAAGGGCGTGGATGTGATCCGTGAGGAACACACAGAAATTAGTGGCTGCTACAGGAAACCTTTCCTGGACTCGTGGAACAGAAATGCAGATTCGTGCATGGCCTTGTGCTGCCGTGGTTGGGAATTGCCCTCTTTAGGCTGCTTTGGAGCACCGGAATTTTTCGGTAATGACTTTAGGAATTGTTTCATTGAATCATTGTCATTGTTACCTTCTGCTACGCCGAATAGCTGTGAACAATACACCAGTAACTCAGCAGCACGAATATTAGGGGTATAAAAGACTGAGGAAAGGGGTTAGAGGAGGAAAGGTAAAGAAATAGGTGATGTCTGAAAAAACAAAGGGGAGTAGGGTGATTATGGATCACAAACAAGGGGAGTGAACAGTTTCCCTTCACATTCTAGATACATTTACCTTCCCCGTTCTCCATCCAGAGATATGGATATAAATGTGTTTCATCTCCTCTACCATTCACATTGTAGCAGCACCTCTGAGTTTCAGCTCTGTCTCAAGACATTTGTGCGCTAACACCGACCAGAAAGACTCTCCCTGCCCTAAATAATTTTTTCTGACAAGTACAATGTGATATTAGCGGGGTTTTGCAGCCACAAGAATCAGCTGTAAAAGGATGTTAAATCTAGGCCACTGCAAAAGAATCTAGTGAAATAAGGGGAGGGATAGATAAGGAAGGGAAGTGAGACAGTAAAGGTTATCACTGGGAAAATACGTCCCACTTTTGAGGGTTTTCTCCCTTGTATCCATTCAGACAAGGGCACCGGTGGGGATGAAGCAGCAGCACCGTCCCTGCCCCTCCGTGCCCACAGGCACTGCCCACCCTGTCCCGTGGCTGCAGAGTGCGAGCAGATGCTGTGCGGGTTATTCCGTGTCACTTCCAATTCAGCCTGGCCAGAACGAGTTAATGGAGGAGCTGCCTCACAATGGCAGACAGGAAAATAAAAGGCACGCCGAATCCCCTTTGCTTGTCTCCCTTGTTTTCACAGACAGTGCTCCTGGCACCACACAGAATGCCCCGTTCATTCATCTGCTGATAATGCTGCTCCCTTCGGGGCGAGACACCGCTCCTCCATGGAGATAGAGTCACTCATTCAACCACAAAGGGAAACCTCTTCCTTCCTTTAAATTGTTCGCAGACTACCAAAGCAGCTACTGACGGTGACCTACATATTGCTGGCTACTTTTCCCCTAATAGCATTGAAAAACCGAGATAACAATCTTGTTTTTTCAAGTGCTTAAGATCTTATTGCTTCCATCCTTTTTTCTGCCAACTAAAACTAGGGGTTATATTGTACTGTGTGAGTCTACACCAGGGAATTTCAGAAAGTGCTTGACCTGGGTTATGATCTCTATATTTATAGTTATAAATACAAATTAGCAGGTTTAATAAGCCCAGACAGAGAGCATCAGACAAAGCTGGTCTTTAGTTTTATCAATGGAAACGCAGAAATCTTGGACTCAGACCAAGACGTTCACTACAAAATGGAATAACTAAGAATAGGCTTTCACCTTCTAGTCAAGCTTGGATGAAATTTAGGGTTTTCTTGGTCATTTGTTGTGCTGATTTTAAATCACAGAGACTCGTGTCATTGATTTGCAGGTTCCTTCCTCTCTGACACCTTCCCAAAGTCCAGCCCCAGGTTCTGAGAAGTGCTTGAGGAGTGGCTGTGTCTCACACCACTGTCCTGCCAAAGTGCTTGTGTACATGATTTATTTAAGATTTGAATAGTACTTCAAGAGACCTGAGAGAAGTCTGTACATGTTGAAAATTGAGGATGTGTGCAAGAATTTGGAAGTGTGTGTGTGTATTGTTATATGGACGTTTTCCTTCTGCACCCAAGGGTTTTTATGTTTTCAAGTGAGAGTTTAGAGAGCCAGAATTCCTGCAGATTCCTGGATTTAGCTGTAATTGCAGCGTGGCAAATGGCATGGCAGCACAATACAGGAACAAGTGTGCCTTCTTCTGGAAGCTTTATTCATCCCTCTTTTCTTTGGAAGACGATTTCCTTAATGGCTGTGACTTCCACAAATCTGCAGGTAAATGTCGGGAACATCCACGTGGGCAGCAGGCAGGATCAGACACAACAGGTCTCACCTCCTTGCTGTGTGTCCTGCACGGTTTAACCACAGCTGCCAATCCCAGACCTTCCTCCATTGCTGCAGCACTGCAGCACCTCGGCAGCACCAGCTTCTCTTCTCTGATGGTTCTCAGATCAGTTAAAATCATTGACGATCACCATCCTCTTCCACCTGTTCTTGATGATGTCCTGTCCTTCGAGCTGACATCCCTAAGGACGGTGTTTTGATGTCTCTGAACCTTTCTGGCTCTGTGTCTGCAGAAGCTACACCCATGCACATCTGTGAAGTCACATCAGCACGGTGTTACAAGTGCCACCTACACCGGTTGCTGCAGGTGCTTCTTAAATTTCAAAGACTGCCTGAGAGGACTCCTTAACAACTGCCCTTCCGTTTGCAGCTAAAGCTCATTTTCATCTCCTTCATTTGGAGGCTCAGCCCACTGGAGGTTTTTTCTGGGGGCGATGTGCATTCAAAAGGCTGAAAAAAATGTGAATTCTTTTGAAAGCAGCACCACCCCTCATCCCCCTTAGAAGTAAGTACATATAGATTCAAAGCCATGTGCTTTTAAAACTCCCTTTAGTCCCATTCTTCCCTTCCAAGCCGCCCTTGATTTTGCCTCTTTGTTGCCGATTCCTGCCGCTCCCTTTAGCCCTGTCCCTGATTTCTGTGTCAGCGCTGAGCGCATCTGATCAAAACACGGCAAAGGTGCTGCTTCAGCACTCGCAGCAGGGGATGCGGAGGGGCTGTGTCTGATCCCACTCCGTGCTGCCAGCCGGGAGCTGCGGCGGGGTTTGGGGACAATGGCAGTGCTCAGGGCACGGCCAGGACAGCACGGCCAGGACAGCGCAGGCAGGACAGGACAGCCAGGACAGCAGCACCAGGACAGCACAGGCAGGACAGCACGGCCAGGACAGCACCGCCTCCTCAGCCAGCCTGCTCACCCTGCAAAATTCAGAGTGCACCGCTTTAAATGCAGCAACCTGCATTAAAGAGTGTGCAAGGTGCAGCAGGAAAAGCGAGCAGGCTCCAGAGCAACGTCTGGGGATGGGATTGTACTAAATCATATCTATATTCACTTCTGCTTGGAATGAAGTCACTCTGAGAAGCTGAACTAGGTACGGTGGTGGGGTTTTTTTAGTTTTTTTTTAACTTCAGCCCAAGAAAATGTTGTGGGAGGAGTCACTTTGGAAAGGTGGGAAAGCCTTTACCCTCAGGTTGCCTCAGTAAGAAGCTCCCGCTGTGATACTTGAAAGCCCAATAGACATGTCTGAATTTATAATACACTCTTGAAGTATTCATTCATAATCCTGTAGGGATTTTCAAAGCCACAAAGAGGATGTATTTCTTTTAACTGGCTACAGGGAAAATATTAGTTCCTGCTGTAATAAACAAATAGTCTATTTTGGTGCAAGAGGAAAAATTTGAAGAGTCAGACAAAGAAAGAGGAACAGTTCTGACACTCTTGGAAATTCCTGTTTTTCTAAAATATATGATACACCAGGAACTGTTTTCCCTTCCTTCTTTACTCCTTGAAAGTTCACTGTTCCAAGCTAGTGCTCCACCAGTGTGAATCCAAGCCACTGCATTCCTCCCAGGTGAGCTCTTCAGCCAGGTGACTGTGCAATTAAAGGCAATACTGAGTTATAAAAAAGAAACATGCAATGGAAGGACTGTTTTTCCCTGGTGTGATTTGTTTCCCAGTCTGCAGGCCCATCACAAAGGAGGATTTGTGGCATTGCACCTGTGCTTCATGCAGCCACCCCTGTGTGCCTGCACAGCTCTGGGTGGGTTTGTGCAGAGCAGAGAGAGGCCAGCAAACACAGGCTGCAGGAGCAGAGGCTGCCAGCAGCAGGCTCCTCACACAGGGCCATTCTGCTGCCATCAGGCTGAAACTGAGCTCATGTACTGGAAAAGAGGAATAAAAAAGTGGCCATTTCTAATCAGTGTTTCAATTGCTAACCCCTGTCAGCACAGAACTCCTGCAGACTTTCAGCTCTCTTGCAGCAAGCTGGGACAAGCCCTCAGTGCACACCGTGGATGTTGGAATTCCAGCAGTATCCCTGCTTTGTACCTCCTGTGCACATGAAGGGAATTTCATAGCCAAGCACAGAGCCTGGGTGGCAGATGAGCTGGTTCCAAACACCTTCACCCTCACTGTCCTTCTGAAACAAGGGGTCTGTCCCACTCTGTTGTTGTGATTGATGAGATTTGCTTTTAGAAACAGGGAAACAGACAAACTTCAGTTTGTTCCTAAACATCTCTTCTTTGTCTTTTCCATACCATTTCATATACTTCTTATTCTGGACTTCAGAGGAGGCACAATGGCTTGTTAAATTCAGCAGCCAGGGGAGGAAGTGAGAAGGAACAGTTCACCTGAGGGCAGCCAGGGGAAGCTTAAAGCAGGCACAGTGTGAATTCTCCCATTTTGGTGAGGAGAACCCAAAAAGCTGCACTCAGAAGTGAGTGTGCAGCACCCTGTTCCTGCTGGGAGCACAGTGAATCCTCTGCTGAGTGTGTGTGATCAGCACCGAGCTGAACCTGTTGTGTCCCCACATTTCCTGCAGCACAAGCTGGTTTTGCTCGAAGTCTGTAATTGTGGAGTCAATCCAGTTTTGTTAAGTTTGTGAAATCAGAGCCTGAGGTGGAATAGATGCAGATCATCCTGTGTGCCCACATCAGAGATCCTTCCCAAGATACCTATCTAGGAGAAGGTACTGGAGAGAGAATTACCCTGCCTGAACAACTGCTGGGTTTCAATGCTCCGCATTACAAAAGGTTTCCCTGCAAAAGGGAACTCAGCTTTCCCTGGATGACCGTGCTTTAATTACACACCAGAGCAGGGCCAGCGTTCTGACTGTGCTGCTGTAATTTTACAGAATGTAATGTGTTTACATCCAGGCCTGATGAATTAATGTGCACTGCTGCCAGTGTGAGGGTGCACAAACACAGATATTGCAGTCACCAAAATAAATGTGACATTAGAAAAGCTTGGGGAGGCACAGGGGAGATTGGTGGGCTAAGCTGAGCACTCAAACTCCTTATCAACAGAGGGCAGGGTTTGTTACATTCACAGTAAATAACAGAGCAGGTGAAGGAAGGCTCAGTGCAGACTGCAGCCTCAGCACTTCAAATCCACCGCAGCAAATTCCCTCTGCCCTCCAACTCCCACCCCCAGCCTGACTCACCTCCTTCAGGAGCTGGGGAACAGCAGGCTCTTATCTGGGGAAGTCACTCTCAGCTCAGCTGGGAGCAGCACACCGGCAGCAGCACTTTCCTCTATAAACACATTAATTGGAGTCTGTTTCCCTGCTCTACGTGTGCAGAACTTGCACTGCTAATGGGAGCTCTGCAGCCTTGTCAGCCTGCTCAAACATCCCTTCCTGGGGTCACTGCCAGCTCAGCTGCCTTCCCTTACCCACACATTCATCAACAGCTTCTTCTCCTGCAAAATAATGTTCTGACTTCTATAGCAATGCAGGGACTGAGATCAAACCTGTCAGGTCCAGGTTCCAAATTCCAATTGAATGGCTGTTACAAAAGACTGAACCAGGCCGTTGAGAGATTCTCATATTTGCAGCACTTTATGAATTAGAAAGGTCAATGAGAAAAACAGGGTTTTGGTTAGAAGACAGTAGAGGTCAGTAGGGTTTTTTTTATATTGCAGAAATCAGTGATTTTGCAATAACGTTATAAACTCATGTACATAGACTTCTGGATTTCGCAGTATTTTGAAAAGGGTCATGAAAATACAGATACAGGAAATCTACAGCAGATATACTGGTATTTATTCTGCTGCAGGATTTGCTTCCAAACCCCACTGAAAGAGAAGCTGGTGGTTATGTAGAGTCCCAGACAAACCTGCATATGCCAACCTGGCTTTATTTAGGAGATACAAAGACATTTTACAGCTGTGAATTCCACCTTGGCCTGTTTTTCTAGTCCTTATAAACTGGCCCTTTTCCTGCACACACAAACATTTGAACTGTTTCTTAACTGCTGAAAGTGAGAAAGTTAGCAGTAAATTGTCCTTGTTTGTGAGCAGCTTCAATTGTCCTGCATATTTAATGTAATCATTTTCCATCTCAGTGAACTTGAGTCCACAATGAAATCCTCTAATATGAATCCTGCTATTTAATCTTCATTAGGGAGTCATTGTCTCTCTCCTTTAAACCACTGTGGATTAAAATAATGCCCTTTGTTTCATTCGTGCTCAGAGGCTCACCTGGCCTGTCTCTGCAGGCGTGTGACAACGCCCAGGTCAGTGCTCCCCAATGAGAAGCTCCTGTGCAGCTCCCTGGGAAGCTGAACCCAGCCCCTGCCTCTGCTAAAACCGAGATTAGCAGTGCCATTTGTCACTCACAACTTCCGTGGTGCCTGAATGGGGCAGGAAATTGCTGCCAGCGGAAAATGAGCAGAGCAGAAAGGATGGACACTTCAAAAGACAGAGATTTCCTCTGTCACAGCTGCCATGAGCTCATCAGACCTCACTGAGAAAGGGGGCAAAATGCCCCTTGGGGAAGGTGGAGCCACAGTACAGAGTTAAGGGAAGGTAAACTGAAATTTGAAAGGGGAAAGAAAGAACTCTCTAGATGCAGAGATGTGGCAGGCACAGGTGCAGATGGGAGCTGCAGATCTGCTTCCAGGAATGCAGCTCACCCTGTGGGTTGAAGGGCTGGCACCAGGGGCAGGGCTGGCACCACGGGCAGGGCTGGCGCTATAAACCGTCATTAAAGGTGATCAGCATCAGCCCCGATGTGATCTGTGCTCAGAAATCTGATCATGGTTACCTTGGAACACTTCAGGATGATGAGATCCCTCTCGCCCTCACTGGAAGAACAGCCTGTTCCTGTGCATGTCCAAATGGGATCGTGGGGAGTCACCTGCAGTGACAAATCCAGCCAAAGGGCAGTGCTGGGGGTTGCTGACACCTCATGCCTGCATTGGTTTCTGTTCCTTGTGGCTGGAATGCCCCGTTAATGCAGGACATGGATCCAGGGTGTCTGTGAGGGGTGGATGGTGCTGAGGCTGACTGGGATTGAAATGACACATCTGTGGGGTGGGAGCTGTTTCTGTAAGCAGGTCAGTGACAGTCTCCCAGGGAAATTACACTTTGGACTAACTGCTGCTGTCCTTTCCTGATTTCCAGGTGTTCACTGTCAGATTAATGCCAGAGGTAGGCTGCAGGTTGGGTCTTGTCTCCGTGTGATTTTGTATGGCAGCACTTGAGACCATTCTGAGGCAGTGTTCCACATCGGGGTACCCAGCCCTCACCTGTGGCTCCTGGGGGAGCGGTGCTGAGTGTGAGGAGCTCCTGTGCTGAGAGCAGTGTGCTGTGCTGGGCAGTGACACCCAGGGAGCAGGAGCAGAGCCCAGAGATAAGGAGCCTGCCAGCAGATCCAAAGCAGCATTTCCTGGGCTCTGCTCACCCCAGCACAAGGACATGTTCCACAGTTCCGTGGGATGAAAGAACAGGAGCTGAAGTGCTGACTGCTGCTGAGTTTTGGCTCCTGGGCTCCTTTCTGCCTTGCCCCTAATGAACATTTAATTGGCTAAAGCTCTGATTATCCCTACAGTGAGCTGGCAAGCCCAGATAACTGTCTAGATGCTCAGATGATATAAATAGGCACAGCTCCAATGAGCTGAAGGGAGAAATGCTGATTTACCCAGCTGAAAGCTTGGCCTCTTACATTCAGTGCTTTTGTTTTTTATTCTTTTTCCCATGTGGAGCTGTATTCCCAACTGCATGCAGATGCTTCCTAACCCTCAGCTTTAGGGTGGCATCTACCTGATGTATCTCCTTCCATCCTGCAGCATTTTAGAAGACAAAAGGAAAGAGGATTGCTTCTAGTTAGATATTTTCTAATAATCTTGTGACAGCAGGAAATCCCTATAGCTACAAGTTTGATCTCTGTGTCTGTGTGTATAAACTTCTAGGGAATAGATGAGAGAGCAGCAAATGCTATTCAGAAATAAACACTGTAATTCCTGGGGACTGACCTCCAGCAGAACCAGTTGTGTATTGGAAACAGCTTTTTCTGGTAGCACTCGGACACTCAGGTAATTCCAAACTTCCTCCCAAATACACAGGCTTCTGCAAAAGATTTTTTCAGGGATACCAATTTATACCCAAAGGTCTCTGCATACCTTGACTAATATTGGAAATTACCGACTTGGTTGCAAATACATGTGGGTGCCAGTGAGCAGAATTTGATTCTCTTTGGATTTTTTGCCTCCAGATTTTTTATCTGGGAAACAAACAAAAAAATGCACTGTATCAAATGAACAGAGAGCAGTGTTTGTTCCTGTTCCTTTCCCTTGCACAGTGTGTGTAAGAACATCCCAGGCTGAGCTGGGAGCTGCAGGTTCCTGCCGAGGTGGCAGGAGGCAGTCACAGGCTGTCCCGTGGCACAGGACCGAGGAGCTCAGCTTTATACACGTTGGAGAAAAAAATCCAGGGAAAAGTTCTTGCTGATGGGACCCCAAAGGTTTTTTTGGAGAGGCAATGAGTATTTAAAATGCTGTTACTGCGGGATGGAGCTGCAGCGGGATGGAGCCCGAAATGCTGGAGGTGTCTGGGAGGGGAGCAGGGACCGAATCCATCCGGGAGCGCTCCGGAGCTGTTCTCAGCCCTGATCAGCTTTAGCAATCCCACTTTCCCAAACTGCGCCCGCTCACTTCCTTGGCTAATCCTCTCCTTAGCTGCCTTAAGTTAGCACCTCTTTATTTCAGAGATTGGCTTTTTTAGAGTTATACTGCACTAATTGGCTTTTTCACCCTCTGAACCCTTTCTGTCTCCCGCACGTACCCCAGCCCCTGTCACCACCTAATCCCCTCTCTCCACACTTCCATCCGTTCTCTTTTGCCTCCTTTTTATTTCCTCCCCAAATGAGCTTGCGCTCTTTTGCTACAACCCCTGAGGCTCTGGTGCTAAAACTCTCTGTCTTGTGTTTTGGTGTAAAAACTTTCTGACTTTCCCTGACTTTCATTACCTGACACTTGTAAAATAGGCTCTGATCCTAAAACGTGCACGGACACGCCAGGCTCGGATGGGATGCAGGGGGACTGGTGCCTGTGTTGCCAGTTTTTATGGTTTCAGCAAAAGTTGCAGGATATTTATGTTTCTGTTCTAAAATCCCAATTTACGGAGCCGATATTAGAAAGGTTCTGCTTCACACAGGGAAAAAAAAAACGAAGAAGAGAAGCAATAATTTCTAGTTCTCCTAGCTGTCAGAACAGATAGGAAGTGTAAATCATATAAACCTGAGAGTCAGAGGGGGAAATAAGAACAACTCAATTGTCTATGTATTTCAAATCTCTTCCCTGTAATCTCATAATCTCACTGAAGCTGATCCAAATTTTGAATAGCTGCAGTTGGCAATGCTGAGCATGCAGTTAAACGTGTTTGCAAGTATTTGCACTCACTTATTAAGTTATCACTGGCTTTTTCTAAACAGAAACCAAGTAAGTCAGGAAGATGGATTGCCTATAGCAGAACAATGCTGCACCCAGTGCAGACAAAAGACTCACAGAAAGGAAAACAGCACCAAAGCTGTGCTCTTCCAAAGGGATATATTAGGAATATCTGGTCTCTACTGGAAGAAGCATTTCTCCAAAAGTGGAGGGAAAAAAATCAAACAAAAAAGTAAAATCTTTACATGTATTCAAAAGCAAAACTTTAACGAACAGGCTTTGATCTGCAAATGTAATTAGCATTAGAATTAGAGATGGAGTGGAGATTTGTCTAAAAGCATTAATTCAAATCCCACGCCTGATATTTCCTTATCACTGCTGTAATTCTAACAGTGCCTGTGGCAGATTCAGAAATCAGAAGAAAGGGACAAGGGCAGTAGGTCTCCCACTAGCAAAAATAAAAAAGGGGGGCGGTGGGAGTGAGGAAAAGAGTGTGAGATGGAATTAATCTATAATATCCCCAACCCCAGCTTATTTCCAAAGTATGAATTATTTATCTCCCAATCTCCAAACGCCAATATATCTGTGTGCACCATTACTTTGATCTCCTGCTGCTCCCCAGCACTGCAGTGCCTAAAATGAGAGGGCTGTGGGAGCCCACAGGCTCAGGTGTGGTTCATTCTACCTGCACCCCAAACACCGAGGCCAGCAGCAGCAGCAGGGTGTGAGCAGGGGCAGGGGTGCCTTTGATTCAGGGCTCCCTGTCACTCACTGGGCTCCCTGTCACCCACAGGGGCAGGGCTGGCTGTGATTTGGGGCTCCCTGTCACCCACAGGGGCAGGGCTGGCTGTGATCTGGGGCTCCCTGTCACCCACAGGGGCAGGGCTGGCTGTGATTTGGGGCTCCCTGTCACCCACAGGGGCAGGGCTGGATGTGATCTGGGGCTCCCTGTCACTCACTGGGCTCCCTGTCACCCACAGGGGCAGGGCTGGCTGTGATTTGGGGCTCCCTGTCACCCAGAGCCAGCTCTCAATCAGCTGCTCTCCCAATGCTCACTACAAAGCTGCAGAACCTTTCCAAGCTGTGCCATCCATGAAATGTCACGGATTATATTGGCCCTGAAAGAGTGGCCAGGGCAGACAGGGGCAGAGCTCATGTTCAGACACCTCTCAAACCCCTTTCTGGCCAATTCTCTTTGTACATTGTGCTCTCTTTGAAACTGGAAGGAGACACGTGGTGATTATGCACTGACCAGATTTGACCAAGCATTCATAGTTTTCAAGTCAATATTTTAATTGTTATTACTATTATTAAAATTGCAGTTTTGCTTGATCTTGTTACAGTTTTCACCTTCTTTTTTCATTCCCTAAGAAAGAAAATAACTTTAGCAGGAACAAAGGCTGAGAGGCTGAGGAAAAGGCAGCCATAAGAGTCTTATCAAAGCCCCAACAGAGTGGGAATAATTATTCACACTCTGTTGGGGGTTCTAGAAAGACCATCTGAGAAAAGGATCACTCAGTCTTTTCAACATGTGAAATTAAAGAAAACCACTAGAAATGCAGTGCAGGCTTGGGAGGGGGAGGTAAAACAGGGGCAGCTGAGAGAAGGATGTGGCTGCTCCCCTTCACCTAACTGCCACCATGGGCTGGCAGTGCCACCACAGCAGCTCTGTGACAGCTCTCAGGGACTTCAGTGAAAGGAAGCAGCAGAGCAGAGCATGTGATTGCTTTATAAACCACATTTACCTGATGTGTCTGTGCACTGGCTCCAGTTGTTTATTCTGCATATGTAAAAAAAATATCTAAACTTTACCTAATCAACCTATTTATTTAATTTCCACCACCTTTCTGTTACCTCCCACACTGGCCTTCATTCCTGAAAGGGGCATGTCTTAAATATTCATGGTACAGCCTTACATTGCTGAAAAATTTCATTTTTAACCACTTGGCTGCTGGTTTGTGAGGATTATAACCTGCCACGATGACGAATGTTGGTTCATTGTTTAGCTGGGCTCTCCCATCTGTCTGTGCCCATTTCTTGTTTCAAATGGATGCTCTCTGAGACCAAGTCCCTCATTTTCTTACATTTTGCATAAACCCTCCCTTTGTGGAATCCTAACACGTCTTCATGGGCTTGTCACACACAGACTGTCACAGACACAGATCATTGTGCTCACTGTGGCCCCAGGAGCTGAAGAACTGATTTTATCTCCATTCCCATCTGGGAAACTGAGGCAGGGTGTGAAACACTTACCAGGGTCACACACGAGACGAAAGAGAAGAAATTTGAATCCAGCTTTTACAAACCCAGAGCTAATATACTGACCACAATGCCAACTTCTATGAAAATAATAATTATATATACATATATATTATTAAAACTAATCAAAATCTATAATTAAGGTTGACATTTAAAAGGATGCCAAGAACTGAATCAGCTCTGGTCTCTCATAAAGCAGGTTACCTAACTGACTGCAGATAGCCTTTGGCACATCAGAGCCCTGCTCAAACAACTGGGGAGTGTTTCTGCTCCTGAATTACCCCTCTGAGCTTCACCCCAGGGTAAAGGAACAAAGTGCCCCATTGGGCAAGGCCTGTGGTTTGTGTGAGTGCTGCCACAGCTGAGGAGAGCTCTGTGCTGGGGCTGCTCCCCTCTGCCAGGGGCCCTGCCAGGAGAGAGGTGACAGCAGTGGCAGGATGGGCATGGGGAGGTGACAGCAGTGTCAGGATGGGCATGGGGAGGTTTGATTGGTGTTCTGAGTGGGCATGGAGAGGTGACAGCAGTGTCAGGATGGGCATGGGGAGGTTTGGTTTGTGATCTCAGTGGGCAGGGAAAGGCTGGGTTTGTGATAGGTTGGGTTTGTGATCTCAGGGGCAGGGAAAGGCTGAGTTTGTGATCTCAGGGGGCAGGGAAAGGCTGGGTTTGTGACCTGCTGGAGCAAAGTCTGCTCCCAGCTGGGCTGAACGCTGGCCATGCCAGCAGCTCCCACTTTGCTGGCTCAGCACATTGCTTCACTCACTGTTATGTTTAGGAATTATTAATGAGGGGCTTGTAAGGCTTGCTTTATTGTAATGCACACTTCAAGTCAACACTGGCAGGATCCAAACCTCCATTCAGAAAGAAAACCTGTAATTGGGTCCTGTTTGCTTGGCAGGAGGTTTTACAGGAGCTTGGGTTGGAGATGAGGCTGGTTCCTGCCCAGGTGGCACCTCAGCCACACCAAAGGCTGCTCTGGCTCAAACACCTTCTGACTGAAATGGCCCCTGAATAAGCACATGTAAAATTAAAGGTGGTCTCTGTGTCCTTTGGGTCTCCTGTATGAGGCTGCTTCTTGGATGTGTTAAACAAAAGACACTGCACAATTTTCTGGCCTGGAGTTCAGAGACATTTGTTGAGAAGCAGGTTAAGAAAGTGCAGATTGAGTCCATGATAAAGCACTGACCAGGTCTCTGAGTCACTGCCTCATCTTTGGCCAGCTCCTGGAGATGAAGGAGCCTTGTTATGCTTCAGGAACACCAGGCCTTCACCTCCCCAGCGTGCCCTGGGAGCCTGCACAGAGCTAAACCTTTTCTCCAAATGGTTGGCACCTTTTTTCCCAAGGGAAAAGCCCTTTTTCATCTCCTTTGGGAAGCCCTTGGGAAGGAGCACTGTTTGCATCCAGCAGCCCATTTCCTGCAGCTCTGTGGTGCTGCTGCTGCCCTTGAGGCAGAGGCAGAGATCTGCTGGCCCTGGCACCCCTGGCAGGGCTGAGAGGGGCACACACCCCTCTGATCTGAGGGCTGCCAGCTTTGCACCAGCCTTCATCAGCCAGGGCAGGTACTGAGCTCAGCATTGATTTCATAGCTGTGGGGAGGGAAGTTTCCAGTCTGAAGTCATAGAAAAGAAGCCAGACCAGAGCCTAGAACCAGTCCTACACTGGCCAAAACAACAAAAGAGGTGATCTAGGGAAGCTCCCTACCTGTCCATGTTTTACAACCCTGAGAACAAACAGAATCTCAGCTCCTCACTGCTCTGTGCCTCACCTTCCATAACATTTGCTCTGTGCATTGTGCTGGGGGCTGGCTGCTCTGCTGTGCTTGCCAAGGTGGTGACAAATGGCAGGGGACAAAAGCAGAGCTCTGGGGATGGAGGCTGGAGGCAGGGGAGAGCCCAGCTCAATGTCAGCTGCCTTTGCCATTGTATGGACTAAACCTTGTTGGGTTTGTGCTGGGAAAATTGCAGATCCCCAGCACAAAATTTTACCCGCAGGGCTAGCTGAGCTGTGTTAGAAATGTGCTGTATACCAAGGGAAAAGTATTCTCTGGTGTCAAAAAATTGTTGGTGTTGCTTTGATTATTTAAAAAAAAATACTTTCAAAGTGAAAAAGAGGATTTTTTTTTTAAACTTAAAGGGATAAAAAGCAGCAGGGAGTTGCTTTCCTTAGTCTATATGCCCTTTAAAATCCAGCACAGAATACCCCATTAATTTATTTTCTCTCTCCCAGCACCACGTTTTGAAAAACACCCATCACACTGCGGATGTGCAGCTGCCTTGTTATCAGACATAAAGTGATGCTGAAGGAATTAGGGCCGGTTTTCCACCCCCACTGCCCGCAGCAGCAGCTCGGGGTGAGCCCACGGCAGGGCAGGTCCGTGTCCGTGTGTCCGTACCGAGGCAGGCCCGCTCCGTGTCCGTGTGTCCGTGTGTCCGTACCGAGGCAGGCCCGCTCCGTGTCCGTGTGTCCGTGTGTCCGCCGCTCCGTGCCGCCGCTCCGCCGCTCAGTGCCGGGCTCCTGTGTCCCTGCCGGGGTGAGCCCATGGCAGGCCCGCTCTGTGTCCGTGTGTCCGTGTGTCCGTGTGTCCGCCGGTCCGTGCCCGCGCTCCGCCGCTCAGTGCCGGGCTGTGCCGCCTCTCAGTGCCTCGGCCATGAGAGCGGGTCCGTGTCCCCGGACTCGTTCCTGCAGCCCTGCAGCCCCTGCTCTGACTGCGATGTTCCCTTCCAGGGCCCAGCCCTCCCCGCTGGCCTCCCCATCCCCGCGGCCCGAGCCTCCAGGGGCTGCTGCTCGTGTGGAAACCCCGGCTGGAGGCGATGGTCAGAGCCGCACCATTATTGCAGAAAAGCTCCACATTGTGTTCCGGCCGAGGACGGGGGAACTGGCCAAAGTGTGAATCGCTTTCAAGGCTCAGATCTAAATCCTGAGGTTTAGAAATATGAAAGTCAAAACTACAATAGTCCAAACACACAGAGCCTATTCTTTGCACCTTGAAATGTGGAAAATTAAAGACCTGCTCTCAGTTTGACTACTCACCTTTCCATTTTCTGAGGCACCCAACAAAGTTCCCTCTGCTAATGAATACGGGTTTTGATTGTTGGATTACACAGATTATTTTCTGTCATCTTCAAGTCCTTTAAACAATTGCTGCCTTTGAAATCCCTTATGCAAGAAGCATATGACCTTACAACACTCCTATTCCTCTTTTGTGTTTAACATCAGAGCCCTCTCTGTGGCTGCACACAATGTGGGGAAAGCTGCAGGTCAGGCTCTGAGGTGAGAGCTGAAAACGCAGGGCGCACAGCTATTGAAGCTGACACAAAATACACAGAAGAAAAGAGGCTGCATGGAAAGGGCTTTAAAAGTAAACATTATTTTTTATATCACATTTTGTTACAGTTCCAAAAAGTAAGGAGCAGACGGTTTACACAGGACAGGAGATAAATCAGGGGACAACAGAAAATTAAATGGAATGTAAACTCGAGTGCTGAAACAATCTCAAATTAAAACTTGCTTGAAGTGAGGACAGGAATATCCACACTGGGTGGAATTTATACTGGAACACCATTCCTGTCCCCCCACCCCCAGTCCTTCTCTCTCCTCTCTCTTTTCTCTGTTCCCTGCCATGTTCTCCTGCTTGTGCACTCACACCAATCTCTCATGAGGTTCCCATAAACATTTCAGATTTTCACAAAATCTTCCATTTTAACACAACACTGAAGCTCACAAATAGAATTACTGGTTTGGGGGTGTGTGTAGGCAGGGATGGGCAGCATTCAGGGAAACTGAGGCACTGCTGCTACACACCAAGAAATGTCAGGTGCCTGTTGGGAGCTGAGGAGTGTTTTCAGTTCCCTGGGAAGCCACAGCCATGGTTTAAACACAAGGGAACTTTCACATCAAGTGGTGAATGGTGGCTTTCTTGGTGAATGTTTGTTGTGAGATTTGTTGTGCAGCACAATTCCTGGGCTGGGATTTCAGTGCAGAAAGTGCTGTGGGCACAACAGGCTTGAAACAATAAACTCAACCTGACTTTGTCTAACTCAGCATTTAGAAAGGTTATTGGCAGAGACTTGCAGAAAGGAGAAATCATAATTCAGCAAATTCCTTCTATCACTGCTCAGCTCTCTGTCCCTGTAGTAAATTATTCACCTCAGCAATGGCTGGGTGAGCAGAAGATTAAAGGCTGCATTCTGGAGCCTTGCTGTTCTTGGTGAGCATTATGGAGCACCCTGTTGAACTCCACAAACACATGGCTGAGGGTGGTACAGCTCTGTGTGAGGAGAGGAGCTGGTGTTTGTGCTCAGCCCCAGCACAGAACATCCTCCAGAGCCTTTTGTCACAGCTCTGTGTCACTGAGAGCTGTGGGGCATCAGCCCCTCCCCAGAGCCAGCACAGCCAGGCCCCAGGAGCTGGAGAACCTCCCCTGACCCCAAATTTCCCAGCCCAGGCCCTTCCCCACAAGGAAGGGTTTCAGCAGTGTGTGTGCCCACGCTGGGTTCTGCACAGGCACACACAAATCCTGCTTCCACAGGGGTGTCCTGAGTCCCACAGGGGTGTCCTGAGTCCCACATGGATCTCCTGAGTCCCACATTTCTGCTCCCACCTGTCCTCCAGCCCCTGCTGGCTTCAGCAGCTGTGCCCTGTCCTGACAGCAGGTTTGGGGCTCTTCCCTGACTTTTACTGATAAGCACAATTAGCAGACAAAAGGGTTTTGCCTTGTTGCTCCCAGGATCAAAGCTCTCTGCAAAATGCAAAAATGTGAGCCTCCCCTGTCAATCCAAAAGCAAAATTTCAGTATAATCAGCCAGGTGCAAGTCTCCTACTAAATAAATAAACTCATGAAACTATGATTATTAAAATGAATGCATTTGACTCCACAAGCCTTTCATAAACTGGATACTGTTTAAACTGATAATTCTCTGCGTGGAAAATTTCAGGAATAATATTTGTTTTCCTGCTAACAAGGCCTGAAAAAATAGCGTGGAACTGATATTGTGTCACTGTACCTGCAGCTGCAAAATTCAACAGGTGACAGTTAAAGTGATAAAATTCCCACAGAAGATTTTGGAATTCAGAACTGTCAGGCAACTCACAGAAAACAACCCATAAGCTGTGTAGGCACTGATGTTTCATCTCTCACTTCTCTCAGCTATCCTGAGCTGAGAGTTATCATTTCAGCTCAAGGAAAGCACTTGATGCAGCCAGTTCCTTTTAAAATAGATTTCCTTGGAAGCTGTTAGAAAATTCAATAAAGAGACTTTGATCATGATCCATTCATTGACTTTCTTGGACTAACTTTTATATGGGATTTAAAGTGGATTTGAAGCTTCTGTTTCAAAAGCAAAGCATATTTTCCAAATTCCTGCAGTGCCTCATGGCATCAGCTTTGCTTTTGAAATAGAGAATGAGGATGCAGAGATATTAAAGCTAAGCTCAGAGAAACATGATTTTCACCCCCTCTAGAAAAACAGGAACATCCTTACTCTTCCTTTGAATACATAATTAGTGCTAATTGAAGACACATGTCAGGAATGTATGCAGCAGGACAGAGCACAGAATGCAGAGCACAGAATTCTCCTGTAGCAAATGAAGAGCTGCAATTCCTCCTCTTCCTGCATCCTCCTGCCACAGGCAAGGCCATGCACAGCCCATAGTTCCCAGTATCACTGACTGGTTCCAATCATCTTTGCCCCCATTGTGTCCCTGGAATTCAGGCAGGCTCCTGGAGCAGCACGAGGTTATAGAAATCCTTGTCTCTGTGTTGGCACCACAGTGGTCCCAGGACAGCTGAGCCCCAAAAGATCCTCCTTGCTTTTTCTGACAATACAGTGTAGGTGTCCATGAGCTGTGCACAGATCCTCATTTCCACATTAACTGGATACACACAGACAAGGCTTCTTGGACAGTTAGCAACATTTCCATTGCATTGTCACATTTGTATTCTTAATGAAAAAGGAAAAATCCTTCCTTGAAAAACATCACTGCCCCTTCAAACATTTATCATAAAACTGAAGCACTGTGAGAGTCTCAGAAAATAAAACCAACTGTTTTTGGAGCAGAAGAGGCCAGCCCAGAGCTCTCAAGGTGTTCTCCTGGCCCAGGCCAGGGTCACCCCAGCACTGCCCCATCCTGAGTGTGACTCCCCAGCTCAGGAGGAGAGGAAAATTACATAACACAGAATTCCCACTCAGCTCCTCGCATGTTCTGCCTGTTTAGCAATTCCCTGGATCCAAATCAAAGCCTGCAGATGCTCTGGGGGCAGAATCTCAGCTGAGTGAAGAGCACAGGGTGGAATTGGCTGCTGGAGAGCAGTGCTGCTGGCTCCAGGAGCCTGCCTGCACCAGCTGCTCCTCATTCACTGCTGTGCTGTCCCCACGTCCTTCATGCTCCTTCTGATCTCTCATGTTCCTATTGCTAATCTAAAAATTCCTGTGTCCCCTTCAGTGCCCCTCAGTGTGACAGCAGAGAGAAGGAGCCCAAAATCCACGGGGGTTGTGGCTGGTGAGGCAGGAGGCCAGCAGGGCACCCCAGGCTGCTTCCTGAGCTGAGTCCTGCATTAAAGCTGTGCCCAGGATTAAAGCTGTGCCCAGGCTTTCCTCAGGTAAATCTGCACATCAGCTGCACCTCAGTGTGCCAACTGCAGGTCTGTAAATCATTTTCAGCTTGGGAGATTTTCTGTTGGGTCCTCCTCACTGCTGTGATGGCATTTTGACATTTAGGTTGTGTGCAGTGAATGATTGAAAACTGACTGCAGCCCTAACTCCTGGTGTGGAGCAGGGATTGTTACAGTGCCTGCAGTCGTGGCTGTGGGGCCTCTCAAGGTTCTTCCAAAAGCCCAACAAAAAGTGTGGAACACAAACCCAAACATTTATTCCCATTAATTAATGTTCTACCCCAGCTCTGCCTTCACATGTTTAGTCTGATTAATACATAACAATACAAAAAGCTGGTAAAAGAGACAATTAAATGACTTAGGTTGAAATGCTTCATAATTTATTGCAGGTCTATGAGAGAACACTTGTAGAACCCATTTAATTCATTTAATAGTAATGCAAACATTGATATAAATTAAAACTCCAGAACACTTTCTCACATCTTTTCTCTCCCCATGAGAGGTGAATGAAAATGATTTATTACCCATAGATTATAATTGCTTAAAATAGGTTATGATGTAAGAAAAAAATCTAATCCCTTCTACCAGGCAGGAGCAAAATTCTACAGACAGAGAAATTACATCTAACACCAGTGTGTTAAGGAAGAAACATTCTTCTTCTCCCTTTGGGGAAACTCTAAGAACATCTTTTTAGAACTGTCAAAATTCACAAGCTGTAATAAATTATTCTTTTTCATTACCCATTTATTAAGCAGGCTGTTTGGTATAATAGCAGGAAAATTCTGTCTAATTTCTGCAGCATTACACTACTGTGATTTCTCATTTGAAACAGTCGAGCTATCAAGAGCAGTGATGTGTTTTATTCTGTACTCTGGGACCATCCTGCCTCTGAATTCTGAAGAAGGCAGCTCCTGAAGGGTGCCAGGCTCTGCCTTCAGAGGGCTCTGGGGCAGGGAGGGGCTGCCACAATCCCAGGGACACCGGGAGCAAAATTCAGGGTGAGGTTACACCCACAATCCAAAGAAAAGCAGATCACCAAAAATTCAGGAAATGTTGGTCACCAGATGCTGCAGGGACCTCGTTAACTGCAATGCTAATGTGAAATTCTGGAGCTTTCTGCTGGATAAATGGGTAAAATCCTGGCTATGGAGATGAGAAATCTGGAACAGGGCTCTGGCTCTTTCCCCAAGCTCTGAATGATTCTGAGAGAGTAATTTATTGAACACAGTCATTTAATATATCATGAGCATCTATGTACTATCATTATATGGCTATGATTTATATTTTATAGATTTATAGATATAATGGTAAAGGTGTACTCAGGGTAAATCCACCTCAGCCCTGCTGGTGAAACACCAATGACTTTGCTTTCCTAAAGTGAATGTTAAAATAGAAATTCTTTTACTTCTTCTGGTTTGCTGAAGCTGCAGTGCAAATGCACACCCTGCCCCAGGTTTGTTGTGTGTAGAGGGATCTGGTGACTGTAATGGCTTTATTTAGAGCATTATTATTATTATTATTATTATTCTCAATTACCATGGTCCTCACTGCATTCATCCCCCCCATGTTCAAATTCAAATTGTGAGCTATAACACCAAAAATAGCGACTGCACTTGTCCATGTGAAGCTCAGGGATGTGTCTGGCCAGGAACCCCTGCAGGTCCCACAGCACCCTGAGCTCCCCTGTGTCTCACCTGTGTCTCACCTGCAGCTGCACACCTGGTGCCACAGGGCTGCACAGCCCAAAGCCAGGGACACACGAGCACAGGGAGCACAGGGCTGCAATCACATTTCTAGGAGGCTTTTGTGAGCCCTGCTGTCCCCCTGCAGTCCCCAAAAGGGACAGGCCATGAGCACAGAAAGAGAAAATACGAGGTCCCATCTCCTCCAGCCTGAATGGCCACGGCAAGGCAGGAAAGCTGCTGTTGGTTGTGGTGGAAATACATAAAAAAGCAGTGGCTCTAAACCCACATTGTATCTCCACAGCCAGCAGCCACAGAAAGCTGCTTTCTCCAGCTAGGAAGTGGATTACATTTTTATAACTAATCCCCAGCTCTTTGACTGAAAAGATTTGCTAAGCCCCCCCTCAGCACTTCTTCTTTTAGGTCTGTGCACTCCAAAAGCTTCCTTCCACCTTCCTCCTCCTCCTTCCCAAAAGTCAGTGCATGGCTATTTTTTGAACTTACAGAACGTAACTTTGTGCCTGGCATTGTTAAACAGGATTCACAGGCAGGGGAGAAAAACCCAACACCCAAACAACTCCGTGCTTCACTGATCCATAAAATCATTACAGGCAACATTGCAGCTTCAACAAGTGCCAAAAATTCTCCCCCCTCCCCGAATATAAAAATAAAGCAGAAACAAAAATAACAAGGCTATTAATCTTTCATTAAGTTAAAGGGATGAAAAGGAATCGCTTAAAGTATCATTCTTTACTTGCACCACAAGATTGGATGCCCCCTGCTAACTTCAAAGGCTCCAAGAGAAGCTGGTTAATATTGTTGGCACAGAACCAGATTGTGGTTTATTTTAGTTTTTCTGATTTTTTTTTCAACAAAAGACAACATTAAGGGTTGGACACTGATTGCTGAGGAGCAGCTATTGAAAGAGGGGGCTTTTTGTGCTGCTACCAGTAATATGTCAATTTTCAGACGTGTAAAAGCTGCTCAAAAACTCGTGTCAGTCCCTGCACAAGGGCTGAAGCCTGTAACACTGCTCCTGCTGGCTCTGTGCTTTCAGCTCAGACACAAATCACTGCTTTTCCCTGGGTGCCAGAGTGCTCAGACCAGCTCTAGCTCTGCTGAAATATGGACTCTGTGATCCCAGGAGAAATAACCCCTGCTCTGTGGGGCAGGTATTTTAAAAATGCAAACTACACCAACACAGGGGAATTGGAAGTATCTGTTCCATTTGATCCGTTGTCATTTTGTCCCCTGAGGCAGCACTACTGGATCTGCCCTATCCAATCCATATTACCAAATAAAACATTTGTCCCTGGGAAGATTTTTTTATTCTTACATCAGGCATAACAACTGCAAATAAATTTGGCTGCATTCCCCAAAGTGTATTTTGCCCAACATCTCCCTGTCATGCCTCTATCCATTATCTCTCCCAACTCTTCCCTCTGGGCCAGACTCAGTATTCAGCACAGAATTTACATGTAATGCAGCAGTGTTTGCAGAAGGTGTATATACATTCCTGCATATGCCAAATATGACAGATGCCTGAAATTCCTCCTCTAAAACCCTTCTCAAGAAAAGTCTATTATACCCTTGTTGTGATGGATAATGTCCCCCTGACTTCTAATAAATGATGTGTTTTATTTTTCTGAGCTAGTCCATACATTTCTGGGGCAGGAGGAAAGGGCACGGCCATGATCATGTTTGGGTGCTTTTCAAGAGGAAACACACATTTCCTGAGAGCAGCAGAGCAGCCCATGGCACTGCAGGCAGGGCAGGCTGCCCAGTGCTCCTGCTCTCAGCCACCTCTCAGCTGCTCACAGCTCTGCCAAACTGTGTCTGTTTGTCCTGATGTGTCATCTCAGCTGACTGCTCCTGTCATCCCCGGGACTCAGATGAAGGATCCAAAACATTCTGGCAAACAAAGTGGCAATAATTCTGTTATTTGTCCTCACAGGGCCTGAAAGTGTGAGTTCAGTGTTTAGAGTGAGCACTGCAGGGAGGTCCATGAGGGAGGGAATAATCCTGTCCCAAAGGGGTGTCCATGGAGTGGGAGGAGCACAGGGAACAGCAGAGATCCAGGGAGGCCCTGAGCCCCTGAGGGTGGCCTGGCTTCTCTGGGAAAAGCTGCAATTATGTGATGAGCAACACTGCCATAATGTAAGGACAGCAGGAAGATAATGGTGCTCCACCACCATCCCAGCTCCTGGCAGTTCCTTGTTTTTAACTGCCTGAGTTCAACTGAATAATTCTCTTCTAACGTGTTCCTCTGTGTGGGTAATAAATAATGGCAACAAATGCAAACAACCCAAAGTGCAATGATTTCATGTGAGCAGCTGTGTGAGCTGCATCTGCCTCAGGTGGAATGGCTCCTACCTAACAAAAGGAATTCCTTCCCTGGAAAATCAATTTGCTCCATCTCTCAAACTTTCTTGTGGAGTTCCCAGTAGGACAGGACAGGGAACAAATCCTCCAGCAGTGCCAGAACCTGAGCGGGGCTGCAGGAACAGGGACATCCCTGGCTGTCCTTCCTGGATGTGGGCTTTGTCCAACCCCACCAGCAGGGATTTATTCTGATTTTTGCCAGCAGATTTCACTCACAGGGGGCAGCTGGAGCCCCAGGAGGATTTCAGCATCCTCTGCAGTCTGGCTGCATCTCTGTGCCTCTCACTGAATCCGTGCTGCACTTTGGGGAGTGTTTATCTTGAAGAGAAGGGGTTTGAGCTTGGCAAAGCAAAAGGACTTTTCAGGAGGGGAATGGCTGGTTCAGCTTGAGACAGCTCCTGTTAAATGTTCTCTTAATGATAAGATCCTGAAAGAGCTGGTCAGGGGTGACAATCTTGCTTTCCTTTCTCACATTATCTCTGCTGAAGTTTCTTTTCCACTTATAGAGAAGGGGAATAGTTTTCTTTTACTTTCTTTTTTCTTTTTTCCATTTTTTTATCACCAACTTCAACCACAGGGTCAGCTTTGATTGGGGTGAGTCAGAAACATATTTATCTCTGAAATTCTCCTTCTGTGCCTGGGAATGAAGTGTTTCTCCTCATCTCAGAAGAGAGAGATGCATTTTAAATAATAGTAGTGCCAAAAAAGAAAATAACAGGTAATAATAACATTTGTTTTACCTGCTACATAGTCTGCCTGATTTATCTGTTGCTGGTACATTTATGATTTTAAGAGACTTCTTCGGTTTCTGGGTGACAATGTTTATAGTTTGTTTATAGGAGGAGATCTGTGCTCCAGCCTTTGTTCCACACAGCTCAGCTCCAGCAGTTGTTCCAGCAGATAGACCTGACCCAGCCCTCACCCTGTTTAAGATGTGTTTTATTTTTGCAGGCATTCCATAGTTGCAGGAAGCACTCAAGCCTTAATCTGGACCACTTGTCGGGTAGTGAAAGGGAGAAAACAACCCGGGGAGGGATCCCCTTGGAAAGGCGAGCCTGGGTTTAGGGGGAGCTCAGAGCTCTCAAACCCGGCCGGGGAGCTTTGCTGGGGGTTCCCAGGGAAGAGCCAAACGCGGGGCTCACCCCGGTGCGGGCAGGGATTCATCCCGCTCCTGCCTCCCTCCTGCCGCATTTGGGTGGGAACAGAACCGGGAACTGCGGTTCTGGATCC
>VWYE01026251.1:0-31641 GCA_013398995.1 Alaudala cheleensis
GTGTGTGTGGTTGGGGAAAGAAAAGAGCTCAGGGCTTTACCCTCATGGTGAGGGGCTCCCCAGACTGGAGCAACCAGGGATGGTGTCCTGTGGGAGCAGGGTAAGCCCTGGAAGAGGTGAGCTCAGGCCCATGATTTAATTAGCCAGGCAAGCGACATGCAGAGGGCAGAGGGGAGACCTGGCAATAATTGGGTGTGTGTATGAAAGGAATCTTAATTTCTAGGCAGGCTGACAATTGCTGTGCAAGGACTTGGAGGCAGTTCCTGAAGTCCCCCATCTGGCCCGCTGTGGAAGGCTTTCACAGGAGTTCTGTGCTTGGAGACTCTGACTTAAACAAAGATTTGTTTTCTGTAGGCTTTGGCTTGCATAGGCTCTTGTTTAGAGTTGGTGGCTGGAGTCTCAAAACAAATCTGTTGGTGTCTCCAGTGATTTGTTTTTCCCAAGTGTCCTGTATCTCTGCAAGCTGGAAAACTGGCAGTGCAGGACTTTATTTGCGTCAAATGGACAAAATAAAAATACCTCCAGTTAATTTGCACTCTGTGAGCACACAGCTGACCCAAGTCAGGGGATCTGGGGACTGAAGAACACTGTAAACATTTTTCCCTCATGGTTTGCCCTGGTGATCAGCGTCCTGCTGTTGTCATTTGTACGTGGCACGTGCTTGCTGCCAGATGCTCCGGTACAGATAGAGGCTGAAAATGTCTGGCTTGCTGCTGAGCTGGAATTCTAAATAAGTAGTTAATCTTGGGAGTACTGAATGGGTAAGGCTTGAGCTCTCCCATGTCTAGTGCCTGAAATCTCTGTTAGTTGGATTTGTTCAGGCTTCTGTGGCCCACTGGCATAATTATTCACCATGAAGTAGCAACTGAGGAGGCAAGATGTGCTGCTACTATTTTTTAAGCTAAGTTTCTTCCTGTTGCCTCCCTTATGGGTGTCAATTAGTACATGGCTGAAGGCACTTACAACTCAGCTGTCTGTAGCTGGTTTATATCACTTTAAGTATCTGACATGAATGATCTGTTCTGCCTCTGTGACCCCAGAGTCTTGGATAAATCGAAATCTACTGTGGAGGTAAACTGGGACTTCCTTCAATTAGAGGGGTTCAGATCACTGGAAATCTGTTGCAAACTAAACTTCCAGAATCTTAAATTGTGTTGTTGGCATGAGCAGATTTAATTTTAGGGGTATCTCTACACGTGCTCTCTGCTGTCGGTGAGGTGCAGTTTAAGGAGGCCAATTTACCGATAACACAGACAGGCTGATTTACCAATAACTGCATGTATTCCTCTGGCAGAAGAAAATCCAGAGGGACAGACAGCTTCGTTCCAGGTCTCCACTATTCTGAAATCAAACCCAGCTTTTCGTATGTTCCATTTTGTAGTGTCTGGGGTTTACTTGCAATCAAGTTCATGGTTTAAAGCCTCGTACTGATGTGTGAATTTGCAAAGAGCAGTGAGGGGGTTCAGCTTCTGGAACTTCCCTGAAAAAAGCTGTGGTTCAGCTGATGCTGGGATAGTCAGTCACGGGAGATAGGAAAATGAGGTTGCTTGTGAAGTGAAGTGTTAAGTTCAGTGAATCTGCTAAAAGAAACTGGATTCTTTCACCTTTTGTCTCTAAACAAACTCTTGTCTCTGCTGCTGCCTTGCTGTGGCTGAACAGAGACTCTCAGACTTTTCTGCTCATAGACCCAAATGCTACATGGAATTACTACAGTTACTGCCTCCCGGGCTGTTTTCATGCTTCTAAATATCATCCCTAAACAACTCTAGGTGACAAATTTGATTAGGAATAAATGTAAGCACACATGTGGCTGCTGAATCAGTCACAAAGAGCAGTGCAGAGCTGGAGCATCCCCAGGGTTTGCTGGAAGCTCTCTGGGGCCGTATCCCCATGTGGGCTCTCCATCAGCCAGGCTGACACGGTTCACTGGCGTGTCTGGTGCTGCTGCTTCCCCCAAACCCAGGGTCTGGTGACTTGCAGAACCATGGCTTGTGTTTTAATCAGGTTGTGGCTCTTGTAAGTGAAATAGGAACTTGTTGCAGATTCTTTGTGGCTGCTGTTCTTTGTGGCATGGAGGAAGGACAAATATGGTGATTTACAGTGAAATCTGCCTGCTCCTTTCCTGTATGCTCACGCCAGATTTCCACCGTCGGGCTGTGGAATTCTGACCATGTGTCTGCCTTAGGAGGAATTGTTTTGTAGTCTTCAGGACTTCATGTAGAAGAAAACTAGAGGAAACTGGCTTGTCTTGTTGTGTGAGGTGGATTTTTATTTCGAAATGCTGCCGAGTTCTCAGGGTCTGAAGGCAGCACTTGCTGTATGGCAGGCATATGGTGTCTGTGTCAGAAATATCTCTTGCCATTCCCATGGAAAATATTCCCAGCCATCCAGACTACAAGCCTTTGGGAAAAAGAATCTGTGGTTTTCACATAGTTGAACGTGTCAGATTCCACTTGCACCAGGCAGGATTCAGCAATAGAGGGGATGCAGTAGGGAGGAGTTGGGTGAGGGGGCTTGGCTGAGATGACTCCAGTGATGGCAGCAGGAGCCAGAGGTGCCAGGGTGAGAGCAGTGATGAAGTACAGGGTGAGGGATAGTTGGGGAGGAGCAAGGGAAGTGCTGCTTTTTGGAGAGAGACATCCAGAGCACCACAACCATTTTAGGGGTGTCTGTGAACTCTCTTGGCACCAGCATCTGTAGCTTTTTGGAGCTGGTTCATCTGGACAATCTTTTGTGGGCCTGTGCTTAGACCTGAAGAAAGTTTTGTGAGTCTTACATAGTGACTGTGCAGGTGTGAGAACACCACCTGATCCTGTCCCTTTTTCCAGTGACCACCTTGTGGTGCTGAACACGCAGGTGGTGTGAAGTTAGTGATGAGTTACTCAGTAGGAGGTAGGAGGTCTCTACTTGTTCTGGTGACTTTCATTCCAGTTTTCCTATTAAATAATGTGGTGTTTGCCTCATTTTGAAATGTTCCATTGTTCTGCTTTTCACAGGATCCTGGGATGTGAAGGCTGGTATATCCCTGCTTTGCAGGTAGCAAAATGTTTAGAGAATAAAGTAGAAAATATTCATTATTATTAGATAGCTTGCTTTAGTAATTAAGAATTGGATCTAGTCTGTTTTAATACACGGTGTTATTTGGCACTTTGTGCATTCCTGGGGTATCTCTTAGACCTTGTTTGTGAGTTCCCAGTTCTGAGCTGATCCTCACATGAGACCTCGGGTTCTACCCTCTGATTCTGAGGACCAGAATCAATAGCTGCCTGTGAAAACTTGGCTTAAGCAGTTCTCCTGGCATGGCAGGCTGTTCTTTTGCAGCATTCATGGCAGCAGTAAGGTGCTTAAGCAGTGAGGACAGCCCTTTCTCTCCCTGCAGGGGTTTTTCTTGCAGACTACATTTATTTCAGCTGTGAAATTAGTCTTGTGGATAGCCCTCCTGTCACATGGCTCTGGGTCTTTTTAGGAGTCTAGTCTGGATGTTAGCTGAGACTTCAGTCCCATGGGGGGAAAATACCACCACATTATCGTGTAACTAAGAGCTGTCATAATGCATGTATATATACAGGGGCTAAATTAGACTTGCAGGGGAATTTTAAAGTCAGAAGTCCTACAATGTTTACATTGAGTTTCCAAATTTAGTGTTCTCTGGCCTAGTTTCTTCTGAGCAATCACTGAGTGCTGGCTGTTGTTAGTTTTATATTTGCACTCACTCAATTAGAGAATGAAATTAATTTCACTTCTGTGACTTGTACTTACGTGTTCTAGAATTTCATTAAAAGCCATTGTGCAGTTTACGAAAATGAGTTGTGTGGCTGGAAGATGGAACATCGATGCAAAATCTCTTACAGCAGAGGGTTGTTTGTTTGGTTTTTAAATTGAGGTGGTGACTCACAGGGTGGTTGAGGTTGGCAGGGACCTCTGGAGGTCATCTGGTCCCACCCCCTGCTCAAGCTGGGCCACCCAGAGCTGTTTGTCCAGCACCACATCCCGGAGCTTGTGAACATCTCAGAGCATGGAGACTTCACCACCTCTGTGGGCAGGCTGTGCCACTGCTCAGGCACCCTCACTGTATGAGCTTTTCTTGCTGCTCAGGCAGACCCTTCTGTGTTTCAGTCTGTGCCTGGTTTTTGGATCTTGTCATCAGTGGGAAGAACCTGCTTCCACTCCTGTCTGCACACACCTTTGAATATTTATATCCATTGATGAGATCCCCCTGAGCCAGTTCTTCTCCAGGCTGAACAGCTCCAGCTTTCTCAGTGTCTTCTCATGGCAGAGGTGTTGCAGTTTCTTTAATTCTCTTTGTGGTCCTTCACTGAACCCTCTCCAGCTCCTGTGCCTCTTCTGTTGGGGAGCCCAGTGCTCCAGGTGTGCCTTCAGCAGGGCTGAGCAGACTCCTGGGAAATTACAGGCCACGTGCAATTTTGTGTGTTAGAAATGGAGTCTAAACATCATCTTATTGCAGCAGATGATGTTAATTGTCTTCATTTGATACTGTGAAACAGCTTTGCTGATGTCACTGTTTTGGGGAGTTGGCCACAGGAGTTTACATCAGAAGTGCTTTATGGTCCTTGCATTGCATCTATAGTGGTTGGAAATCCTCTTGTTCCTTTGTTACCTGATTGTTATGAAAGGGAGCTGAAAGTGTGTATTCTTTGTGATTCTTGAAAAGCTTCAGGGCCTTGTTAAAATCCCACTCAGCCTGGCTTGGATTGCATCACAGCCTGGAGCACCAGCCAGTGCTGTGCTCTGAGTGAGGGTTGTTAGCAGCACCCAAGATCATTTTCCCTGGGAGTTGGGGAACTCACAGGTACTGGAAAAAATGCAGCAGAGAGCCTCTAAAGTAGCAGGAGGATGAAGGAGATGTCCCTGAAGGAGCCAATGTTTGAGTGCCCCAAGATGTGGAAGCAGATGTGTGTGTGGTAAATGACCTAAAGTTCAAGATCAGCTTCTCTTGTATACATGGTCTGAAATCTTCATTTCACAGCTTTTAATTACTTGGCTCTGAAGAACAGAGGCTGTACTTTTGCAGTGTTCCACATGCCTGTCTTTGCAGAAGTACAAAATCCCACTTCATGGCACCAGTAGAGAGGGAAAATTTACACAGGTGCACACCTGGATGGAAAGCATGCTTCTAATCCTGACAGACATCGCACTGAAACAAAACTGAACTGCTGAAAGTGTTCTGATATACTCAGTGAAGTGCAAGTGCTGTTTTTAGGATAGTAACTCTGTTACCTCACTCTGTTTAGCCCTTTAGCCCACTGACAGTCTGTGATGGGTGTGCAGTAGCCAGTGAGTTTGGGATTGTGGGTGTGTGTTACCCAGCCTGCTCTGGAGCAGTGGGGCTGGGGACAGGCAGATGTTCAGGGCTGTGCAGCAGCAGCAGCAGGTTCTGACAAGTTCCCTGCAGCAGCCTGTGTCTGTTCTGGAGCCTCCCATTGTGCTGTCTGTCTGTCTGTCTGATTCACCTGTGTCCGTTCTGGAGCTTCCCATTGTGCTGGGTGTCTCTCTGACTGATTTACCTGTGTGCATTCTGGAGCCTCCCATTGTGCTGGGTGTCTGTCTGATGTACCTGTGTCCATTCTGGAGTCTCCCATTGTGTCTTTCTGTCTGATTTCCCTGTGTCTGTTCTGGAGCCTCCCATTGTGCCTGAGTGTCTGTCTGTCTAATTCACCTGTGTCTGTTNTGTCTGTCTGTCTGATTCACCTGTGTCCGTTCTGGAGCTTCCCATTGTGCTGGGTGTCTCTCTGACTGATTTACCTGTGTGCATTCTGGAGCCTCCCGTTGTGCTGGGTGTCTGTCTGATGTACCTGTGTCTATTCTGGAGTCTCCCATTGTGTCTTTCTGTCTGATTTCCCTGTGTCTGTTCTGGAGCCTCCCATTGTGCCTGAGTGTCTGTCTGTCTAATTCACCTGTGTCTGTTCCACAGCCTCCCGTTGTGCTGGGTGTCTGTCTGATGTACCTGTGTCTATTCTGGAGCCTTCCATTGTGTCTGTCTGATGTACCTGTGTCTGTTCTGGAGCCTCCCATTGTGTCTGTCTGTCTGATTTCCCGGTGTCTGTTCTGGAGCCTCCCATTGTGCTTCAGTGTCTGATTCACCCCTAAGGTGGAAGTCTGTGAAATAAGCTTCAGTCCATGTGTGTGTTGATGTGCCCAGTTGCTGAGGTGGGCGGTTGATTTCTGAATCCTGCTTTACCACTTCAGTGATGTGTTGGGATTTACAGTGCTGGGGGCTCTGTCTGAATCCTGCCTGGAGAAGGCTCTTTGCTTCTGCAGATTGGTGTTCAGGCGGGGCTGCACGGGCTGAGTGCTGCTGGGCTGCCTCATGCAGCTCTGTTTGTGCTCAGGCCTGGGAGGAAACAGCCATTTCAGCTCCCCAGAGGCCAAGGTCTGTCTAGTGATAAATGTTTGTGGCTCTCGTAACATTTGTGTGTCAGGGACTTGGAAGAAACCTGACCTCTGAGACTGAAGGCTGTCCTGGTGGTGGTGAGGGGAAAAATTCCCAAGGCTGCCTTCCTCACTTCTGGGACTTTACACCTGCGCTCTGTTTGGCAGCATCCTATTTATCACTGCTGATTGTTTGGCCTCTTTCTCCCTCCAGTGCACAGATAGAATGGGAAGAAAGAGGAAATGGAGGCACAGCTCCCTGCATGCATGAGAAAAGCCAGCAAGAAGGGCTCAGGATACTCGGAGGAAGGCAGGGACCGAAACTGCTCCTAAACACCACCCGGCAGAGAGAAATCCAGGAGATAGGGATCATGTTCACAGGCATGAAAAATCCCGGGGTGGTGTTTTCCTGAGAGTGGGAGCTGTGGAGGCAGCTGTACTGTACACTCTGGCTATTTTAAAGGATGAAGCCTTGTGTTTTTCTCCTCCCCTTCTGCTATTCAGAGTTGTGTTTGGATACTGGAAAAGCTGAATTAATGAGACGAATTCCAAAGGTGTTGATTCACGGTTGTGCTGAGCTCTAGTGAAATGACTTGATGACTAATTCCTACCTGAAACTATCCAGACTGGAATATCACGGAGGCTCCTACTTTCCTTGCAGGGTGTTTAGTCAGAGTTACTCCTCTGTACTTCAGTGTGCAGGATTGAATCGTCCTCGAGGTCTCAGCCGTGAGAGCAGGGAGGACAGGCTGAAGTGCATTTAATGAGTTGTGCCTGGTGAATTGAGTTCTTTTCCCTTTTTTCCCCCGGAATGGCAGCAGCACCAGCAGCTCCCATGTCGGGATGAATGCTAACACTCTCTGCAAACGCCTTGTGGTGGCACAAAGGGCGTGATGGCAGAGGCTTCAAAGGCATTATTCCTCTTGCATCGCTGCCTTTGTCCTTCTTTCAAGCGGATAACTCACATATTTGCACTGGCTGCTCCGGAGAGCTGGGAGCAGAAGCAACAGCATGAAACTAATGTGATGCTTTAGAATTTCCCTGCCACTTACTGGGTGTTGAATAGCTGTAATTAAATTAACCAGTATATTGATTTCAGCACGCTGCTTGGGAAAGAGCAGAGTGGGAACACAGGCCTGGGAGCTGCTGCTTGGGAAACTTGGAAAGCTAGAGCAGGCTGATAAACTAATGATGGTTATCCTTTCCAGTCTGTTTGGGCCTTTTTTGAAATAAGTTGATGGCCTTGTAGAGCAATTCCTAACAAAAGAAAAAACCACTAAGCTCTGTGGGTTTAGAGATGGCCACAGGAGCCAACAGACCTGGCTTAGTTTGTTTAGAGCTTGGTTTTGTGTTAAACAATCTGGTCACTGATGAAAGTGTTCAAAGCATCTCAAAAGATGGGGACAGTCCATTATCCCTTCAGCAGTCCTGTCAGGCACAGAACCAGGAGTATGGGCTTCAAGGCTGAGAAATCTGAAGAACTGAGGGAGGGGGTTAATTAATATTAAATTTATTTGTACTCTGGGTAGTCGTTCCTGGAATAGCCATGGCACTGGCCCAGACACTGNAGGCTGCCTTCCTCACTTCTGGGACTTTACACCTGCGCTCTGTTTGGCAGCATCCTATTTATCACTGCTGATTGTTTGGCCTCTTTCTCCCTCCAGTGCACAGATAGAGTGGGAAGAAAGAGAGGAAATGGAGGCACAGCTCCCTGCATGCATGAGAAAAGCCAGCAAGAAGGGCTCAGGATACTCGGAGGAAGGCAGGGACCGAAACTGCTCCTAAACACCACCCGGCAGAGAGAAATCCAGGAGATAGGGATCATGTTCACAGGCATGAAAAATCCCGGGGTGGTGTTTTCCTGAGAGTGGGAGCTGTGGAGGCAGCTGTACTGTACACTCTGGCTATTTTAAAGGATGAAGCCTTGTGTTTTTCTCCTCCCCTTCTGCTATTCAGAGTTGTGTTTGGATACTGGAAAAGCTGAATTAATGAGACGAATTCCAAAGGTGTTGATTCACGGTTGTGCTGAGCTCTAGTGAAATGACTTGATGACTAATTCCTACCTGAAACTATCCAGACTGGAATATCACGGAGGCTCCTACTTTCCTTGCAGGGTGTTTAGTCAGAGTTACTCCTCTGTACTTCAGTGTGCAGGATTGAATCGTCCTCGAGGTCTCAGCCGTGAGAGCAGGGAGGACAGGCTGAAGTGCATTTAATGAGTTGTGCCTGGTGAATTGAGTTCTTTTCCCTTTTTTCCCCCGGAATGGCAGCAGCACCAGCAGCTCCCATGTCGGGATGAATGCTAACACTCTCTGCAAACGCCTTGTGGTGGCACAAAGGGCGTGATGGCAGAGGCTTCAAAGGCATTATTCCTCTTGCATCGCTGCCTTTGTCCTTCTTTCAAGCGGATAACTCACATATTTGCACTGGCTGCTCCGGAGAGCTGGGAGCAGAAGCAACAGCATGAAACTAATGTGATGCTTTAGAATTTCCCTGCCACTTACTGGGTGTTGAATAGCTGTAATTAAATTAACTAGTATATTGATTTCAGCACGCTGCTTGGGAAAGAGCAGAGTGGGAACACAGGCCTGGGAGCTGCTGCTTGGGAAACTTGGAAAGCTAGAGCAGGCTGATAAACTAATGATGGTTATCCTTTCCAGTCTGTTTGGGCCTTTTTTGAAATAAGTTGATGGCCTTGTAGAGCAATTCCTAACAAAAGAAAAAACCACTAAGCTCTGTGGGTTTAGAGATGGCCACAGGAGCCAACAGACCTGGTTTAGTTTGTTTAGAGCTTGGTTTTGTGGTAAACAATCTGTGTCACTCTGATGAAAGTGTTCAAAGCATTTCAAAAGATGGGGACAGTCCATTATCCCTTCAGCAGTCCTGTCAGGCACAGAACCAGGAGTATGGGCTTCAAGGCTGAGAAATCTGAAGAACTGAGGGAGGGGGTTAATTAATATTAAATTTATTTGTACTCTGGGTAGTCGTTCCTGGAATAGCCATGGCACTGGCCCAGACACTGTTCTGGAGGTGACTTAAGGTCTTATCTACAGGGACAACTAAATCAACATGTGGGTGCATTGCTATAACTAAATGAAATAAAAATAAAATGACAACAACTTCTCTGGGTAGGTGACACTGGAACACCACAAACACACATTACTCACGAGCCCAAATAACACCTGGCATACTTCTGTGAGGTGCTGGGAAGATGACAGCAGCTCCCAAAGCTTTGGGGCACTACTGGGCATTTGATCAGAACTTGTTTTGAAGGCTGTGCTCTTGCCAACTGCAGTTCATGAGGAGAAAATCTTTTGGTTTTCTATTCTCAGTGTTAGCTTTCATTCTAGTTCAAAAGAAGCAACCAAACTTCATATTTTACAGTGATGATGAGATTTGCCATAGCTGCTAAGTTAAATTTTTATTTCATAAGAATTAAAGTTCTTATAAGAACTTTCTAAGAATAAAGTTCTTTTTTATATTCCCTGAAGTTATTTTTTTGTATTGCAGGGTTTCCTTTCAGTTGCTTCCAATTCTGTACCTGTGCCATTCTTCTTCCCACTTGTCCCATTTCCCTTTGCCCTCTGTGTAGGTCCTTGCCACTAATTTTCCTCTGTATCCATTATCCAAGTATCCATTTTGTGCATCTCTACTGCATTTTTCCTTTGGATTTTGCACTTCAGGTAACTCATGTGCACCATCCTATCTATTATCAGCAAAAAAATCAGTGGTTGCTGATTTTGGTGCATTTTCTAGGTTTTCTTGTTTTGCTTGAAATGGCCGAATTCTCAGGAGCAGAGTTCGGTTGCATTTTGTTCTGAGGTGAGAGATCTGGGTTTTGGTTTGGTTTTCCCCCCCATTAAGAACTGACATTTAACTATTTCTACAGGGATTTTATATCCTAGCTAGCAGAAAAGTGGAGATTTTTTTCTGTAGGTGAAGGAGAGAACAAGCAGGTGGATGGAATGTAATTGTTGCTGTTCAAAGGGTAAGCAGATGGATCCTAGGAAAATAAATATCTTCTACTTAGTATGGATTGAGTAAAATACTGATAGTACTCAAGCAGGTGGCATCTCCTAGGGGAGCTTCTTCCTGTGGGAGTGAGGAAGTCCTCCCTCTGCCCTTCCAAAAGGCTTTTCAGTGGAAAACACTCCATTTGCTTGGGGTGTTGAATTTGCAAATTGTATTTACCAGTATCAATGAGGTGAATTGGGAGTGAACTGCCTGTGAAGATTCACAAGGACTTCATGAGAGCTCTCAGCTAAGAGTTTTTCTCCCTTTTGCTGCATGTTGGGAAGCTTCCCACTGAGATTTCCTGCCGAGGAGTCGTGGTGGTTTTCAAGGGTGCATTAATTGCCTTGAAGTTATGTTGGGTATTTCCTCAAATTGAATGCCTTGCACGTTGTATTGCCCCTCCAGCTCATGAGAACTCTGCACAGGTAACAAATAACCACAGCCCATGTTCCCTGTGCTGCTGCTCCCTGAGCTGGCTGAGCTTGCAGAGCTGTGAGTATTGCTGGGTTTGTGCTGCTGCTTTGTCTTTTGGCTTGACCCTGATCACCATCCTCTGACAGCCCCTGGTGCCTGTGTTAGGAGTCTGAAAAGCTGCTTCTTCATCATCTCCATGTTGCTGAAAGTTTAACTTGTTTTTGCCCTGTGTTATTTTTCATCAGTCATCTTTTCCAGAGACTCCCAATGTGTGAGGTGTTTAAAAACAAGTATTTCAGCCCAAAATCCTGACCAACAACTCTAACTGGCAGAGTGTAGCTTTGTGCAAAGCTTAAGTAAAAATGCAGGTGGAAGGCTGTGGTCAGCTGCTTTAGTAAAGCAAATTTTACTTTGTACTTGTATATACTGGATATGCNTGATGAAAGTGTTCAAAGCATCTCAAAAGATGGGGACAGTCCATTATCCCTTCAGCAGTCCTGTCAGGCACAGAACCAGGAGTATGGGCTTCAAGGCTGAGAAATCTGAAGAACTGAGGGAGGGGGTTAATTAATATTAAATTTATTTGTACTCTGGGTAGTCGTTCCTGGAATAGCCATGGCACTGGCCCAGACACTGTTCTGGAGGTGACTTAAGGTCTTATCTACAGGGACAACTAAATCAACATGTGGGTGCATTGCTGTAACTAAATAAAATAAAAAGGCACAACTTCTCTGGGTAGGTGACACTGGAACACCACAAACACACATTACTCACGAGCCCAAATAACACCTGGCATACTTCTGTGAGGTGCTGGGAAGATGGCAGCAGGTCCCAAAGCTTTGGGGCACTACTGGGCATTTGATCAGAACTTGTTTTGAAGGCTGTGCTCTTGCCAACTGCAGTTCATGAGGAGAAAATCTTTTGGTTTTCTATTCTCAGTGTTAGCTTTCATTCTAGTTCAAAAGAAGCAACCAAACTTCATATTTTACAGTGATGATGAGATTTGCCATAGCTGCTAAGTTAAATTTTTATTTCATAAGAATTAAAGTTCTTATAAGAACTTTCTAAGAATAAAGTTCTTTTTTATAGTTCCCTGAAGTTATTTTTTTATATTACAGGTTTTCCTTTCAGTTGCTTCCAATTCTGTACCTGTGCCATTCTTCTTCCCACTTGTCCCATTTCCCTTTGCCCTCTGTGTAGGTCCTTGCCACTAATTTTCCTCTGTATCCATTATCCAAGTATCCATTTTGTGCATCTCTACTGCATTTTTCCTTTGGATTTTGCACTTCAGGTAACTCATGTGCACCATCCTATCTATTATCAGCAATGTGGTTGCTGATTTTGGTGGGTTTTCTAGGTTTTCTTTTTCTTCTTGAAATGGCCAAATTCTCAGGAGCAGAGTTCGGTTGCATTTTGTTCTGAGGTGAGAGATCTGGGTTTTGGTTTGGTTTTCCCCCCCATTAAGAACTGACATTTAACTATTTCTACAGGGATTTTATATCCTACCTAGCAGAAAAGTGGAGATTTTTTTCTGTAGGTGAAGGAGAGAAGAAACAGGATGGAATGTAATTGTTGCTGTTCAAAGGGTAAGCAGGTTGATCTTAGGAAAATAAATATCTTCTACTTAGTATGGATTGAGTAAAATACTGATAGTACTCAAGCAGGTGGCATCTCCTAGGGGACCTTCTTCCTGTGGGAGTGAGGAAGTCCTCCCTCTGCCCTTCCAAAAGGCTTTTCAGTGGAAAACACTCCATTTGCTTGGGGTGTTGAATTTGCAAATTGTATTTACCAGTATCAATGAGGTGAATTGGGAGTGAACTGCCTGTGAAGATTCACAAGGACTTCATGAGAGCTCTCAGCTAAGAGTTTTTCTCCCTTTTGCTGCATGTTGGGAAGCTTCCCACTGAGATTTCCTGCCGAGGAGTCGTGGTGGTTTTCAAGGGTGCATTAATTGCCTTGAAGTTATGTTGGGTATTTCCTCAAATGGAATGCCTTGCACGTTGTGTTGCCCCTCCAGCTCATGAGAAGTTAGCTCTGCACAGGTAACAAATAACCACAGCCCATGTTCCCTCTGCTGCTGCTCCCTGGAGCTGGCTGAGCTTGCAGAGCTGTGAGTATTGCTGGGTTTGTGCTGCTGCTTTGTCTTTTGGCTTGACCCTGATCACCATCCTCTGACAGCCCCTGGTGCCTGTGTTAGGAGTCTGAAAAGCTGCTTCTTCATCATCTCCATGTTGCTGAAAGTTTAACTTGTTTTTGCCCTGTGTTATTTTTCATCAGTCATCTTTTCCAGAGACTCCCAATGTGTGAGGTGTTTAAAAACAAGTATTTCAGCCCAAAATCCTGACCAACAACTCTAACTGGCAGAGTGTAGCTTTGTGCAAAGCTTAAGTAAAAATGCAGGTGGAAGGCTGTGGTCAGCTGCTTTAGTAAAGCAAATTTTACTTTGTACTTGTATATACTGGATATGCACAAACATGATGTGAGTAGTTTTTTGTGTGTCTGTATTTTCAGAGGCTTAGTACTGCATTCCCAATAGTTTGCTGTTTCTAAACTAAATCGATCCATGTGGATCAGTTTGCATTTTTTTCCCTTGTATCTTTGAACTCCCAGCTGTAGTTTCAGCCCTGGGCAAGCTGATTGTTGAATTAATTAAGTACATTCAAACTAATAAGGCTTGCTCTGGGAACGTGTTCTTTCTACTGTGTAAGAAAAGGAAATTTCAGAAATTTTGAATTCACACATTTCCTTGTGTTTGGGCTGTAATTTCCAGTGGATATTTGCAGAACCTGTTGCAAAACCAGCAAAGTTTAGCATTTAAAGTCAGTGTTTCAGACTTAGGGTGCACTTTAAATAAAAGCAAAATGGAAGTAAAAAGCTGCCTTTCTTAGCAAAGTAAATTGTCCTGTGCTGGGAGAATCCAGTGTGTTTCTGGAGTGGGATGGGCTTGGGAAGGGGGTGATGTTGGAGGGGTGTTGAACCTTGAGTTTTACTCTCTCACACGAGTGCTCATCCTGCTGTGGAAAATTCTGGTCTGGCCAGAGGATTAACCCAGATGAGCTGCTCAGGAGCAGAGGCCTCATTCTCTGGAGTACATAATAGAACAAATAAAACATTTCTGTAAAGATCATAACTCCCTTAACTGGGTAAATCTTCCCTGTTATTTGGTTTCAGTGGCTGTGAGTCAGGGTCAGGAGTGGCTCTGCTCTGGGTGGGCTGTGGTGGTTTGATGTCACACTCTGGAGATTTCTCAGCAGCTGATGAAGAAACTCTTTCAAATTACAGACTAAAACATTAAAACAGCCCCCAGTTTCAGTAATTTGTCTGCTGGGGAGTCACTGGACAGATGATTGTCAGCTGTTGTTACCAGACTGCCTTAAATGAAATACTGCTTATTGCAATATTTTAGTCCTAGTCTAGTAGGAAACTCTTGCACTGCACACTCATTTTGGATCTCCCCATTTGAGACAAAATCTGCCAGAATTATGTTATGGAGATGTGATTTGGTAATGAAGTGAAACCCCAGGTAAGAGACTCCTAAACACCACTGTCATCTTTAAGAAGAAGTGTTGCTACTGGTGCATGTTGCAGGATACATTTGCTTCATCAAAATAAAATCCAATTTTCCCATGGTGGCAGAGGCAAGTTTCTTTTGTATATTGTGCTTAAAATAAAAAAAAAAAAAAAGTTGAAGCCAAACTGCATTTGCACAAGGACATTTGAAAAGAAGTGTTTTGTTCAGCTGCTGGACTGACATGATTCAATTTTGTCATGAATACAAGGGCTGCCCAGCATCCCTGGCATCTGGGAATGAAAGTTGGCCTCTCCCCTTCCTTTCTGAGCTTCTTCAGATGCTTTGTTATGTTAAACAGTGCAAAGAATGACAGACTTTCTCTGTAGTGCTGCTTAAATTCACCTTTTTGTTTGCCTTCAATTTTAATTTATTCTTTCAAGTCTGTGCCCAAGGTACAAAGATGGGGAAGTGAATAATGAGATTCAGAGGTTGCCTGGGTAAAAGGTTGGTGGTTTTGCCTCGAAATCCAGCAGAGCATTGCTGTCAACTGATTTCATGTGTGTTGTTGTAAGTTGGTCAAGTCCAAGTAAGGAGAAACCAGATCCTTCTGTGCTGTGCCTTGCTGTGCATATGGACTTGTTTAGGGAGCTTTGCCAAAGCAGAGCTGCAGCCCAGCTTTTCAAACTGCTCGGCATTGATCACCAATATTCTGCTTCAGCCAACAGAAGCTGCTTTCCCTCCTCTGCATTCCTCCTCTGCATTTTGTAAGGGTCTCCACCCCTATCTTTATGTCTTGCCACTTTGCCTAGAAAATGACTGAGGAGCTGCCTGTTTCCTGTAGCTGTTTGTATTGCATCTGTGTTTTCCTCCTAGAGCCGCCTGTTTTCTCCTTTTATTATTCCATTTAGGACACAAAACATTAAATCCATCTTGGATTTGCCCTACTTAGTGCAGAGGAAGAATTGAGCACCCTCAGAGGAACGTGGCATCTTGCAGAATGACCAGTCAGGAGGTTTAGGTTTAGTAGTTTACTGAGCATTCTTGAAATCTGAAACAACTGACAAACAAGTATTTGTTTCTCTTTTCCTCTGCAACCTTCTATCTTATGCTGCTGCTGAGTTTGAAAGAGATTTACAAGTCAAAAAGTGAAAAGTTGAGGTGGCTGCTTTTGGCTGTGTATTGGCTTCATTTGATGCCATTTTTCTAAGCTACCTACATCCAAAGCATGCTTTGGAAAAAACCTTACAGTATCTGATGAAGTCACAGGACTGTTTTAGTGTGAGCTCCATCTGAGTGCTGCTGGAGTCTCCCCCTCCATGTGGGATGCTCCTGGGCATCCTCACTAACCCAGGCAGTTTAAACTCCCTGAGGAGTGTTCCCCCACTCGTGTTCTCTCCCTGCATAGTGCCAGCTTGACTCCTTGCACTTGGCTCACTGAAGGCTTAAATAAGAAATGTTGCCAGGTGTTACAGTGCAGGCCCCTTTTTTCTTGTTTTTCCAAGGTCAGGATGAACGATGCGTGGACAAAAATTCGAGTTGGGACTTGGTGATTTATTGTATCTTATCTATTCACAGACTATTTACAGACTCACAAGCCCTGAGCTGTGACCAGCTGCTAGAAAAACATGGCAAAACAGCCACTACTGACTTTTCCAAGGTCTCTTAAGCACTATTTACCCAATAATGAGGTGACACGTCTGTTATTGATGTTTCTGACCCAATGATGACCACTAAAGGTCTGCAGTGGGGACCTTTTTCACCCAATTACAGAAAACCACCTAAACCCAAGAAGAAGAAGTTATAAAGAAGGACTTTAGACAACACCCCAAATCCTCCATCTTGGCTCACAGACACTTAAAATCTTAAATCTAAGTTCTTCACTCTGTGAGATCACACACTTCTAAATCAAACTCCACACCCATAATCTCAGTGCTGGCACTCAATGTTGGGAGCCTGTTCCAAGGCCTCAGGTTAAATGTGGTGCTTTCTTGAGGGTCAGCACCTTTTAACCCAGAAAACCTAAAATTTTCAGCTTCCAGGCATGTATAAGTGTGCAAATCTGAAGGAAGAAAGGGGAAATGCAGAATTAAAGAATTCTGAGTTAGATTTCAGTTGTCATGGTCAGATCCCACACCCCATCAGTGACCCATGGCTCTGGCTCTCACTGCTGTTCTCTGCAGTGCCCTGTGTGATTCCTGACCTGGCTGTACCTTCCCAGTGCCTTCCCTTCCAGCTGGAATTGCTGTAGCTCCTGGGGTTGGGATCAGCACTGGGCTCCCCTGGGGTTGCAGAGCACGCTTGCCTGCCTGGCTGCCTGCCTGCAGCTCAGGCTGGGGCTTCTTCTCACTGGCAGGTTCAGCTGTGAAGTTTTGTGTGTTTTGCTGGCCTGATTGAGGTAAATTATACAGACAGTGCTTGGGGAATTCAGGACTGAGCTGGAGAGGTAGTGAGGGGATGAAAAATGTGGAATGGAAGGCTGGTCTGGAAGCAGATCTGGGGTGGGTTGGAGGTGGGGAGATGGGAGCTTGCTTGTCTGGGGAGGACCCTGGTTCTTAGCTGTGCATGGGAAATTGAATTTTGTCTGTAGTTCACTGATTGGAAAATATGTGCTAGACAGGAAATGTTTTAATTGCTGAGAAGCTTAAAAGGGGAAATTATTGATACACTGAGATTTCCCAAGGGTGTATCCATCAGTTTCCAGGCTTGGAGAAAACATTGACCCAGATTCCTGGGAGAACAAAGATCTAGAGATTAGCAGGTACTGTCTGTGAGTTTAACCGTGGAATCATGGAAACGTTTGGGCTGGAAAGGATCTTAAAGCCCATCCAGTCCCACTCCCTGCCATGGGCAGGGACACCTTCCACTATCCCAGGGTGCTCCAAGCCTCATCCAGCCTGGCCTTGGGCACTTCCAGGGATCCAGGGGCAGCCACAGCTTCTCTGGGCACCTGTGCCAGGGCCTCACCTCCCTCACAGGGAGAAATTCCTTCCCAATATCCCATCTGACCCTGCCCTCTGACGGTGGGAAGCCATTTCCCCTCGTCTGGGCACTCCAGGCCTTTGTCAGAATCCAGCCTTCTTGAGGAACTTCCTAAAGTGTGTGATCCATGGACCCTGGAAACACAGAGGATCTGCTGCTAAAGTGTCACTGTGTCCTTGGGGTTTAATCCTTCCCTAGGCAGTTTCTTCAGCTCCCTGATGGGAACAGGACTCTGAGACAGACAATCTTCTGCCTTTTTTAGGAATTCAGAGCTGTAGTACAAAACCTCTGAAATGATTTTTCTATGCCAGTCTTGAAGCATAATATTTTGAAGCAATACAATACAACATTGATTCTCATGCAGCTGTTTTATTTTGCTTGTGAAATTCATGTAATTAGTGTCTCCTCTTGGTGTGGAGCTTTTTCTGGCAGTACAGGCACAAAACGTTGTCCTATAAAATCAAATTACTCACTGTTGTACCACAAATAAAGCTTAGATGTTTGATTGATCTTCTGTAGGGTAATTTGCTTTGGTACACTTTTAGATAATATTGCACATCAAGATACTTCTGACAGCTTCAGTTACGATTGCATTTTATATTACTTTTCTGAAGCTGGATTTTTGCAGTAGGCAATTTTATTGCCATGTACCAGTTGATTACAATGACCAGTTTCTCTACAAAGTTTCTATTAAATCCAGGATTATCATCCTGAAATTCTGAAATGTTACTGTGAGCCTCTGGTTGCTGGGACTATTTATCAACAAGAGGTTTTCTTTATTCCAGAGGCAGTTCCTTGCTCCACTTGCATTGTTTCACATTACTAATCCTTTTGTTTCCCTAGTTTTTAAAAATTATTTGTACTTAATGGGGTTCATTTGAATGAAGGTTCTGCCTTTAAACCTTCCCATTTTGATTGGATTTAATGCCAAGTGTCTGATAGTTGTGAGCTGTTCTCCACATTCCTGTGTTTGCTAACTCTGAGTTGGGTTTCATGTATAAACATGCAGACATGTAAAAATGATCTGGGCAGGGATTTTTGAAGTTTGCTGCTGCTTTTAAGTGTTTTCAAAATTTTATTTTGTTTCTGGGCTGTGGGGGCTTCCCCCTCCTCCCTGTTTTGCTGGTTTTTGCATTTCCCATTTATTTTGAAGTGGAAATAGGGACTGTGTGTACAAGGAATATTGAACTTCTCTTTTAGATACTATCTCAGGCTGTTTGCCTTCAACACTTAGAGCAGCACCTGCATCTTTCTCTGCTCAGCATCTCGTGTGAGATCATTTCTCCCTGGGATTACTCCATTGTCTTGATTCCTTTCATACATCCAGTCTTTGGGGTTCTCCCCCTCACCACCCCAGTACCTGTGATTAAACTGTGAGGTTGTGGTTAAGTTTTGGGACCCTGATAAGCCAGCAGGGAATAAAAGTGGTTAGCAACAACATGAAGAGGAACATCTTGTCTGTATTTTTGTATCTTGTGGAAACAAGATGGATTAGATCAAGTTCTGAAATAAGAGAAAATTTCACTTTGTACTGATCTGTACCCAGTTTTTGCACTGAACAGGGGGAAAGGAATTATTTCTCTTGAGCTGATGCTCCCTTTCTTCAAATGCATCTTATCTACATAGTTCAGTGCTCAGCTTGGATTTATTTTTTCCTTAATTGCTTAAGAAAACCCAGCCTTTCATGATTCCCTGGATTCTTGAAATGATTTCAGGATGCCTTAAATGCTTGAAGTCACAGCCTCTCCAATGTTCTTGACTTTCTAGTCATAAAAAAATAATAAATGCAATCACAGAATGGTTTCGGTTGGAAAAAGCCTGTCCAGTCCCACCCCTGCCATGGGCAGGGACACCTTACACTGTCCCAGGTTGCTCCAGGCCCTGTCCAGCCTGGCCTTGGACACTTCCAGGGATGGGGCAACCACAGCTTCTCTGGGCACCCTGTGCCAGGGCCTCACCTCCCTCACAGGGAAGAGTTTCTTCCCAACATCCCATATTAATCTCTCCTCTCTTAATTTAAAACCACTCCCCCTCGTCCTGTCACTGTCCCACTTTGAAAAATGTCTTCCTGGTTTTGAAGAGCCCCCTTTAGGTACTGGAAGGCCATGAGGAGGCATCCCAGAATCTGCTGTCTCCATTCCCATTTGTGTTTGATTTGAGCTCTGTTCTCTCAGTGTGGAATATTCAGTGTCTGATTTACCCCACTGTTCTCCTGGCACATCCCAGAGCCTTGGTAGCATCTAACTGGGAGCACTGGAGCAGGAGCTGTATGAGACAAGGCCAAATGGTCCTGACTGCAAATGCAGGGTGGTTTTGTCCTGAGGATATGGAGCTGGGATTAATTTTACCCCTGCAGGGAAGCAGTGCCTACCCTACCACTAATTGCTATTGACACCCAGGGCAAGCTGCAGGGTCCTGCCCTGTGTTCAGCCTGACCTTGGCTCGTGTGCCACAAAAACTAACAGCAGCTGCAGTTTATAATCTCAGTGTCTTGTGTAGGGAAATGCACACCAGTGCCTTGAAATGAATAGTTTTGTGGGGCTTTCAGGTCTCTAGGGGTATTTAAATGTTCAGATAGCAAAGGGTGGACACAAAATGTTGGTATTGCTGGGTGTACAAATGTCACCTCTCACTCTGCATGAGGGATAGGGACTTTTTACATGGGCAGACAGTGATAGGACAAGGGGGAATGGCTTTAACTATAAAAGAGAAATTTAGATACTCCGAAGAAAGTGTTCCCTGTGAGGGAGGTGAGGCCCTGGCACAGGGTGCCCAGAGAAGCTGTGGCTGCCCCTGGATCCCTGGAAGTGTCCAAGGCCAGGTTGGACAGGGCTTGGAGCAACCTGGGATAGTGGAAGGTGTCCCTGCCCATGGCAGGGGGTGGGACTGGATGGGCTTTAGGGTTCCTTTCCACAATGGTTCCAAACCATTCTGGGATTCTGTGATCTAATTTCCTTGAAGCTAATTCCATACTGCCTAGGTGTCTGGGGCTCAAGAAGTGAGCTATTCCAGGAGGAATTGCCTGTGATGACTGACTGATAATCCAAAGCTGTTTGGTTTCTGTGAACACAGTTGTGAATAAAATGAGTGACTCCCCAAAGCAGAACAGGGGATGTTCAGGAGAGCCTGTATTGACTCTCCTGGATATTTGTCTGGAAAGTTGTGCTTCCTTCCATTACATTCCAGCTTTATCTGTTCCTTAGGCTGTGGCACCTCTCTGAGGTGTTTGCTCTGTAAGGCTTTGGAGCACTCTGGGAGAGCTGGCAGCTCTGAGCCTTGGTCTCCAAACCTGCCTTGGAATTTATAGACTGGGGGAAGAGTTCACTTAAACCTGCAGATAGAAGTGGAGCTGGTGGTCCTGACAGGTGTTTGTCCCAATGTGCTTCGCCCTGTTCTTACTGTTCTCTTCCTTGTCACAGGTCTGGATGCAGAGCTGTCCTACGTGAGGAATGACGTGGTTAATCACTATGCCTTGTCCTTCAATCTCCTCATACCCAGTGAGACCAACAATCTCCACTTCACCTGGCATGCCAAATCCAAGGTGAGCAGCCATGACTTCTGCTCTGGGTACTTGAGACACGAGCTGTTCTGCTTGCTGAATTCCCTCTGGTATCATTTAATGGCTTTTTTCTTCACAAAAATTAGCATATGCAAGGTGCAAAATACTTGTTTGTATGACTGCAGGCAATAAGTTAAGATGGCATACATCCAAGCTGTTCCTTATTTTAGAAAGCTGAAGCACTTACTTCAAAGTATTTTATACTTCTTGCTCCTGGCAAGGTCTGTGTATGCACACAAGCCACTGGCTGTGGGATCTCTTCCCTTGGTGCATGGGACACACAGAAGGGCAGCCATGAACTGAAGTCTCTGGAAATCATATGTAGAAGAATTGTTGTAGAGATTTCTAGAAACACATGCCTGGAGACAAGGAGAGCCTATAAAAGCAGCATCCAGTGTGTTATTACTGAGCCCTGATTAAATGGAAAGGGGTTTTATGTCACTTAATCACCGTGCCTGGAGCATGCAGCAGCAGCTGTCAGAGAGATTGTGTGTGCTCTTACATTCTGAAGCATTTCCAGTTACTTAACAATTTATTTTCATATATGAAATGATCTGTTTAGTCTCTGCCAGATGTTCATTCTGGGTTTTTTTTTTATACTTGAGTGCTGGTTGTTCTTCTGCCCTTAAGTAGAAAGGCTGCAGTAGAAGCAGTAGCATTAAAGAACTCCACCAGTGCAGGTCCTGAAGATTCCTCCTGCCACTGTTCTTGCCTTTGGGGTGTAGCTTGTTAAGAGGAGTGACATTGGCCTGAAGTGGAGTTGTGCTGAGGGGCAGCCAGCCTGTCGTGTTTTACTACATGCACAGTGACAGTTCAGTCACTTGTCATTTGAGAGCAGTTCCCTTTGAGTCACAGCTTCAGCCGAGGCTCCCTGCATCCCTGGCCCTGCCCTGTGTTTCCTGGGGCCTGGCTGTGAGTTCTGAGGAGGGATTTTGGAGTTTGTGTAACCCTGCTCCCCATTCCTGTGATTCCACCCCTCAGCATGTTCCATTCTAACTCAGTGTAGCGTGGCTTGGAGGAGCTCAGAAACTGGGTTATGTCTCTTCCCTGGGCATCCTGACTGAAAAACAAATTGATAACAGAAATGAACCATATCGTGTTTTAGAAAGGGGGGGGCGGGGAAACTAACTATAGGGGCTTAGCCAAACAAATTAATTCAGCTAGGAGTGGAGGGGTAGGATGAATTTCCAAGAGGAGCTTATGACTTAGAGTAGGTCCTGTACTGCTTTTTGAGTTAATGTTTGCAGAGCCAGCTTCTTAAGTGGAAACAAAATCTTGAATACAGTCAAATAAACTATTTCTAAGCAATTTTGTTTGTAAAACTGACTGTGGGAGGGGGAATTTTTTGAATTCTAGCAGCTTTAACAAAACTGACTTTTGATCAAGTAGTTTAAAAGTATCATTGAGTGTGGTTTGTGGGGGAATTGTTTAAATACAAGCACTCTGAATTCTGCCCCAGGTTTTAAGGAATGGTTTTAAGAGTAGCTTCTGTTTTGGCTTTCTTAATTTCAACTGTCACAAAAATCTTGATACTAAAATGTCGCATCAAAACTCAGAATATGGATGCCTGAAATTACTGTGAAAATCAAGTATGGTTTTTTATTTTCAAGAAGAATTATGAAAAGGGGTGTTGCATTTCTTTCTACTCCTAGCCAGATTTGTGATGTGTTTTGTTGTTGCAGGTGGAGTATAAACTGGGATTTCAGGTCCATGATCCCATGGCCATGGCTCTGCCCCAGGCCAACATTTCTCTAGAAGGAGAAGTCCCTCGCACCCTCTCAGGTAAACTCCTCACCCCATCCAGCTCAGGGATGAATAATGGTCATTTAGCCACCACTGCAGTTTCTGTGAACACTTAATAAAATTAACAAAACTTAATACAATAAAATTAACAAAAACACTTAATAAAATTGACAGAAATTCATTTAAAATCTGTTTCTTTTAGTGCTCTAAGAGCTGAAGTGATGAGGCGTGAAGACTAAAACAGCATTTCTTAGTATCCAGTTCTTTATAATATGTTAAATTATGATGTTTGTAATGTACTTCATGAAGAGAATCTCAGAAATTGTTGAAATGTGTGTGGGAGTGTCCCAGTGCTCTGTAACCCCTGTGCTGTGTTCCCAGTGTTCCGTGTGGAGCTCTCCTGCACCGGCAGACTCGACTCCGACGTCACAATACTGATGCAGCTCAACTTAACAATCAACTCCTCAAAAAACATCACAGTTTTGAACTTCAAACGAAGGAAAATGTGCTACAAAAGTAAGAGATGAAGTTTCACATAGTTAGAAGTTTTTACTGTTTGATAGGAAAAGGAAGTGGGGTGGTGTATGATCCAGGATAGGAGTAACAGAGTGAAATTTGGGAAGGATCAGAAGAAATCAGGTAAAATTCTGCATTTCAGAGAGGAATGGGGACTTCTGGTTACAGCAGAAGCTGGTGAATGAAAAACTTTCCCCAAGAGTTCTGCTGCACTGACTGATCTTTTTTAGATATATAACAAAAAACATTTTCTCTCTGTTTGGAAAGAAAAAACCAGTTCCCTCAAAACTACAACATTCTAAGAATTCAAATTGTTGTCAGAATTACCAAGAAAGTCAACTTACTTTATAAATTGTGATGAAATTGGCTCTTTAGTGAGTGTAGGAGGTGTTAGTCTGTTAGATGTGAAGTACAAAATGATCTTGGAAGAGAATCCAGATTTTGGAAATCCTAAATCAACTCTTCTGTATTCCCACTTGGGAATCTGCAAGGATAATTTATTCTTGGGTTGTTCCTATTTACTGTTGCTGCTTCCTAGAATTTTCATAGGATTTTCTAGTATTTTTGTAGGCTTCAGAAGATAATTATTTTGGAGAATCCCAAGAGATGTGCCCTCCTTAAAAATGCCAGTAGTGTCCCACTCCCAGGCAGTATTTGGAGATGGCCACCTCTCTCTTTGCTGCTCCTGCCTCTGTTCAGTTTACCTGGAGCCTTTGAGGACAGTAGCTGTCTTTCCAAAGGGCAGTTTATCACTTTTCTTGGGTATAAATATCTAAGGATGAGCTCAGGGAAGGTGTGGATGGAAAAGCCAACCATGCCTTGTAGCTCATAACATTGGGATACTCATGTTCCTTGCATTGAGGCTTCAGGAAGACCATTCTTAATTCAAAGTGTCTATTTCCTTTTAGCAAAATGGAAATCTGGCTGATAATGTTGATATTTTTACCTTTATTTCATGTTTTCTTGGGTATTTTTTCAAGTACTCCAGGTGAGGGAGGTCAGCCCTGCTGATCCATTCACAGCTTACTGAGCTGTGGATGTGTGATGGAGCTTTCCATAAGCACCACACAGTTCTCTGGGGGGTGAGGCAGCCACTGTGAACCATCAGAAGTGCTCCTTACAAGGATCTCATTTCTGCAGGTTCATAAAAACAGCAAAAATGGCTTTGTTTGGTGTGTGTTGATTGGTGCAGAGCATACAGGGGTTTCTGATTGAATTTAATGCAGGAACTGGCTAGTGGTTTATCTCAGGGCATTCCTGATAATTCCTCCTTAAGTTCAAAAAAAGGGATAACAAAAGAAAAACTTTCATTTTTCCCTCCCTTGGATTGCTGTTTCCCAAGCTGCACTGGCTTTCCAAGGAGTGGGAAGGGGCTGTGTTGGACACAGCTGAGAGCAGGAAGGGGAATGTGCAAGTGGGGCTGTGCCTGTGCAGCCACAGAAATCCCTGGGATTCCCTCAGCTGCCTGCAGATCCTCAGGGGGGTTCATCTGGAGGCCTCTCCTGCATTCCCCAGCTTTGCACTGCTCCTCTTGGTAACAGACTCAGAGTCAGCTTAATGAAGATTTACCCACTTCCTGAAGGACTGCTGCCACACATGGGCTGAGTATTGTCCTCCTGCCTTCCCTGGCATATTTATAATGTATTTATAAATGGACATCACCTCTTCCATCCTTCTGTTTTACCTCTTTGACTCCTGACTGGCATCAAGTCAGGAGAAGGCAGTGTGGTTGTATCTCTGATCCCTTCCTAGGATGAGCAGCATTAGACTGGAGCCAGGATTTCCTCCAAAAGATCAGGGTAGTCTTGGCTGAACATCCCAGCAATGATTTTCTCTCCTGTAGGAGCTGATTCTGTGAGATCTTTGTTTAGTGCCTTAGCAAACACATTCTCTGCACCTCTTCTTTCTGCTGCTTTGGACCTTGGACAAGCTGCAAGGTTTTACAGGGATTCAGTGGGTTCAAGCTTTGCCTCCCTGGACAGGTGTGTCAGTGCTGAAATACCTGACCTGTTTGTTTCACTGTGATTTTAACTGTGGTTAGGTATTTAAATGGAAATGCAGGGATTAGTGTAGTCCTTGAGTCAGCTCTTCTGTGCAAAAGCAAATCCCTTTTTCCATACCTGAGGCAGTGTGAAGGGCTGCAGTAATAAATGTACTCCAAACTTAATGGCTTTCTCTCATCTCTTTAGAGCTTGAACCAGAACTCAAATCTCCAGCAGCTGATAAAAACAGCAGCAAGGCTATCTGTAAGTAATCCTGAATGTACAACTTGGGGTGTAAAACTGAAAAACTTTATATGTGCTTTGATCCCACAGCTTTCCCTATGAAAACAGTCCCTGGGTAGTCTGTACTATACTGCAGTGGCTTTTTGGTAATAATTGTTTCAACTGGTGAAGAGGATAAAACCCTATTCCAATAAACTTTTGTATTGCATGTTATGGGCTCTGCTCTCCATACATGACTCTGATCTATTTTCCTGACCTTAGGACCTGTCTGGTTTGCTGTTTTAATTTATCACTATTGAAGGAATAGAATGAGGCATTTTCCTTTCCTCCCTTTCTAGCAGGAAATGTCATTGGCTGACTGTGGCTCCAGAATACCCACAGTGGGAGTGGTTTTGCCAAAATGCTGTTGGAAAGTAGTGGGAAAGAGTTGCTCAGTGCTCTCTTCACCCTCCAGGGTCTCTTCCAGGGCAGTTGTTCTCCTTATTGAACATTTGTTCAGTTGTTGAACATATTGAACTGTTTAATATTGAACATATTGAACAGTTGTTGCCTTATTGAACATTTAGGGTGGCTGAGGCTGCTGCTTCTCCCTGCCTCCAGCCCCTCTACTTGTATTGCTGTAACAAACTAACAAAATGTCATTTCTTGGGGGTTTTGTTTGGGGTTTTTGGTTGATTTTTCTCCCTTTTGAGAAGGGTTCAGTAACTTTGCACATCTGTTGCAGTCGATCCTGTGAACGCAGCTCCCACCACTTCCACCCGTGTGTTCTATATCAGTGTGGGTGTGTGCTGTGCTGTGATATTCCTGGTGGCAATAATCCTGGCTGTCTTGCACCTCCACAGCATGAAAAGGATAGAGTTGGATGACAGGTATGTGTTCAAGCTTTCCCTGTGTGGTTTGGGGGCATGTTCACTCAGATCTGTGGGAGTTTGGTCCCAAAATGAGCACACTGTGGTGGTTTGCAGTTTCTGCTCTTGATGGCAAGCAGGAGCAGACACTGCCTGTGTGGGGCTGTGGTGAGAGCTGTGCTGCAGAAAGGCAGCAGTTGCAGGTGCTCTGCTGTTACTGAGGTGGAAGTGTTGCTCAGGTTTTGCCAGAATGTTTGTGTGGAGTGGGAAGATTCAGAGAGATTCAGATCTGCAGGGACTGTCAGGATTGAAGGAAAAATTGACTTGGACACACTGGAAGGGCAGGCTGAGGGAGCTGAGGGTGTTCATACTGGAGAAGAGAAGGCTCCAGAGAGACCTCAGAGCCTCTTTTAGTACCTAAAGGGGCTCCTGGACAAGAGCCTGGAATGCCAAGACAAGAGGGAATGGCTTCCCACTGCCAGAGAGTTACTTTACATTTGTTTTACCTTAGAATGGGATATTGGAAAGGAATTTTTCCTTGTAAGGGAGGTGGGGAGGCCCTGGCACAGGGTGCCCAGGGAAGCTGTGGCTGCCCCTGGATCCCTGGAAGTGTCCAAGGCCAGGCTGGACAGGGCTTGGAGCACCCTGGGATAGTGGAAGGTGTCCCTGCTCATGGCAGGGGGGTGGTACTGGATGAGCTTTAAGGTCCCTTCCCAGCCATTGGATGAAAACATTTGGGTTTTGGTGAACATCCTCAAGGTCCCTTGACATCTGCAGGAGAGTGAATTTCAGATTTCACTACTTTGATGGATTTCCCAGCATTGGCTTTGGCCTTAGGGTACAGGCTGAGCATTACAAGTACTTGGCTGTAAAACTGGCAATGCTGGCCTCTCCCAGGGATATTTCCAATCTGGAAAAACCGTAGCACATGCATGGAAAAGGGAATTGTAACATGAGTCCAAGGGCATTGGAGTGGGGATTAAACACTGAGGGGAGGGGAGGCTGGAAAAGCAGGTGGACTGAGGCTGTGTGAACAGCCTGCATCAGATGCAACTGTTCAGGAGCAGGCAGTGTGAAACTGGATCCTGTGGAAAACAGCCTGTGGGTGGTCACTCCTGTGAAAGGATAGCTCGAACTAAAGGATGTCTTGATCTGCTTCTGTGCTGGCTGCAGCCTCATGGAGTAGCTTTATCTTTCATGCTCCTCTTTATCCATTCATCTGTTCCTTTCAGTTTTCTCCCTGCCATTCCCTCCCCTGGTGTCCCCAGCCCATGTGGCTTTAGTGGTGCCACTGCACTGAGCAGTTGTGGTTTCTCTGTTGATTGTAACAAAATGAACTTGTCAGCCTCCCTCCATCCCTTTGTGCCCGATTGTCTGAGTGAAGGGTTTTAATCAGCTGAAGGTGTTAAAGGGTGTGCAGCTTGCTTTAATTCAGAAAGGAAAAACATTTGTAATGTGGGATAGTGTCATCTGTGAGGTTTTGAGGTGTCCAGCCCATCAGTGTGATCAGATACCCTTCCATCTACTCCATTGCACTGGATTTCTGTGGAGGTACAAGGTAAAAATCCTAAAAAACCAACTGACTTATTGTGGAGATACAGCTAACAATCCATCTAATGTTAGTGCTGTGTGGTTTGCAGGTGTTGATAATTTGCTCTGAATCACCACCATATACTGATAAATTCTGGTAAATTCAGGGGGCTTTCCCTGCCCATGGAAGAGGATTGGAATGAGATCATCCTCAAGGTCCCTTCCAACCCAGACCATTGTGTGATTTTATGAAGTTTGTGCAGCTCCTGTTTTTAGCTCTTGTGATGAATTGTGTGATGAATTGTTTTTTGAGCCTGAAGGTGCCTGGCCTGGCAGAGCTGTGGATGTGCTGCTGTGTAAAAGCTGTTCAGGCAGTGCCAGAGCAAAGGTGTAACAGAAGCAAAATGTGCCTGAAAATCAGGAGCTGTGGGGTTTGTTTTGAACAAACTCACTGAGAGAAGCAAGAACTTCTGATTTGGTTGTGAATTACAATCTCAAACTGCTTTTGTAAAAGGTTCCTGAATGGAATATGACAATGTCATTAGGGTTAGTGACCTCCCAGGAGCAACAGAGCCTGGAAAAAAACCACTGGTGCGCTGAATTTCAACCCCCAGAACTAAATAAAACAGAGGAGATTTGTTAACTGGAAGCTCAAGCCAGGCAGCCAAGTTTACAGGCTACACATGGATTATTTAGAAACATTGAATTGGAAGTGCACAGAAATGCTGCAAACCTCAGAGCAAAGGCACTGGAACAGTGCCAAGGGAAGCTGGCATGGCTTAACAGCAGGATAATGGGAGTCATTAAAGCACCAAGGCACCCTTCAAATAGCTGACAGAATATGCAAGTGAGGAAGCTCAGGAAGCCAGTTAAACCTAAAAACCAGAATGAAGCCAACCCAAAAGGGAGTTTTTCAATCTTGTAGGAGGCATTAAAAGAATCATTCCTTCCTCACACTTGCCTCCAGCCAAAGGAATCCGCAGGGCTGGTGGGTGATCAGGTTACAAAAGGAGTTTCCAGCCGGAGCAAGGAGAGGAAATGCAAGTTGTGCCTTGGTGTTTGATGTGGTGACCATGCCAAGAGTCTCCTTCCTGGGGAGCTCTCTGCAGAGTGGTTCACACTGAAGCAGCTTGTGGATGCAAGAGTGGGAACAGTTCAAATAAGCAGTAATAAGTTGCCAGCACCAAAGAATATTCATTCAAAAACTCTGAAGGAAGTTTAAAGGGGAGGAGCAAGACCAGCATCTGTGGCTTTTAGGCTCGTGCTAAATGCTGTGCTGGAACACTGCACCTGAAAGACAGGGAGTGTGGGAATAACTGTAAAAAAAGGTTCCAGGGAAAGATTGAGGCCAGCTATAAATGAGTAACTTTGTATTGTGAGATTCAGTAGATTCTGTTCCAAAGAAAAAATTCACTGGGTGCATCCATGGTAGAGGTATAAAGGGAAGAGTGGACTTGGATTTCTGGTTTTTAACGGAAGCCTGGCTTCAAAGGTAGTAGTAGTCCTGGAGGGCATCACCAGCCACGTCTGACAATCCTACAGAAGTGTCTGGCACTGCTTGGTCAGTGCTCAGCAGCAGCCCAAGGAACCTTAAATGTTGATTATTTGCAAAGCAGGTGTTGTATCCCAAACCAGTTTCCTCTTTGTCCTCTCAGGGCAGTCAGCAGTGGAGAAGCTTTGAAGTTGGATCCAAGGGAAGGACCTTGGTGTGTGTTTGGAGGGGAAAACATTAAAAAAGCTTCTGGCCCTGCCATCTGACCTGCTAACAGGGTTTTGGTCCATTACAGCTGCAACAGCCCTTTATGTAGGGGTTTGACTATGAAAACAAGACAGAAGTGGTTTAGGCTGTGGTTTATATGTTTCATGGATACTCTGTGGACCCCTGGTCCTTCTGCACAAAGAAAGCATCTCAAAAAGCACATTTCAGGTGCTGCTGGAAGGGGCAACAGGTGCCCTTAGGGAGGGGAGTGACAAGGCAGGATTGAGCAGTTTGGCTGTAAAATAGAGCCCTCATCTGAGTGGGACATCAATTCCATGAGAGAATGTGTGCAAATCTTCCCTGAAATACAGTAGTTGCTTTTGGTATGACAAGGTGGTTCTGGCAAGGAATGTTTTGTCACTTTGGTTATTCAAAAGTGGAGAGAAGTACATGAAGATAGAGCAAATTCTGGAAAGCAAATAGGAGGAAGCTTTTTAATACTTAGTGCCAAGATTTTTGAGTTACCTGCAATACATCTTCATGTGTAAGAGACGTCAAAAACTCTGCTCTTTTAATGTCTTACCTGGAAAATCTGCTGGTTTTGACCTGGCCAAGGTAATTTGGAATGTGTTGGAGTGGCAGGCAGTGATGTTGATGTGCGTTTCTGTGTCCCCCCAGCATCAGTGACAGCAGCAGCTCGCAGGGGCTGTCGCAGCCCTCGACGCAGACCACGCAGTACCTGCGGGCTGACACGCCCAACAACGCCACCCCAGTAACCAGTAAGTGTTAATCTAAGCACAGAGCCTCTGCCACGCTGTCTGGGTGCCAGGGGCAAGAGAAGAACATGAGGGATTCTCTGCCTCTGTCACTTTGCCCCTTGAATTCACACAGTGTGTGTTATCCAGCCATGCTGTAGTCAGGAGTGAGTTTGGGGGTGTGGGAGTGGCCATGTGAGCATGGTGTGTGTCCCTTGGGTTGTTCTCCCTGCTCCCAGAGCAATCAGTCAGCCAGATTTCAGCAGTAGCTGTGAAGCATCTGTGGTTTAACACTGGGAAGAGCCTGCCTCGTGCAGTCCAAGCAGAGGAGAGAGAACAGGATAGACCCACCCAGCCCTGGGATCAATTAATGAAGCAGGTGATGCCTTGTGCATGAGTCCTGATGGTTGTGTTATTCTTGTCATCTGTTGCTTGCAGCTTTGCTTGAAGCAATATGAAATAGCTGAGGAGAGCAGTGAGTGGAGAGGAAGGATGGCATCAATTTAGATACTGATCTGGTAACTGATAGCCCAGAATCACAGAATATCCCAGCTGGGATCATCCAGTCCAACCCCTGGCCCTGCACAGACACCCCAACAATCCCAGCCTGTGCATCCCTGAGAGCATTGTCCAAAGGCTCCTGGAGCTCTGGCAGCCTTGGGGCTGTGCCCGTTCCCTGGGGAGCCTGGGCAGTGCCCAGCACCCTCTGGGGGAAAGAATGTCCCTGATATCCAACCTAAACCCCCCTGACACAGCTCCAGCCATTCCTTGGGGTCCTCCTGTCCCTGGTCACAGAGAGAAGAGCTCAGAGCTGCCCCTTGGGAGGAGCTGCAGACTGGGGTCAGGTCTCTTGTCTCCTCCAGGTTGAACAGACCAAGGGCTCTCAGCTGTGATCTGAGTTAATTCTTCAGTTAATGAACGTTTTTATTACCTGTGGAATTTTTACTCCTCAAATTATTGCCTGGTGGAGGGCTATCCCATCCCACACAGGGAAGGCTGTTCCAGCTGCAGGGAAGGTGGCCAGCATGGGGTTTTTTTAAACAATTAGTAAGACCCCACAGTCTCTCCCATTGTCCTCTGATGGCACTTGGTGATAGTGACTGTCCCATCACGACAGAGAGCAGAAAGTCATCATTACTCTCAGCCCTCCTGGGTTCTTCTTTTTTCCTCCCCATGTGTGGAAGCAGAGGAGGTTGAACTGCACCTCTGGGAGAGATTTGCCTTGCTTTTAAATTGTACTGTATCTCCCTAAAAAAAAAAAAAATCTTACTTGTCATCTGAGTTCATCTGTCCCTTGCCTAGAGCTGCCTTCCAAATGTATTTGGTGTAAGCATTAATTTAAAAACAGGCTTGTAAGAATTTAATGTATGAAATTAAATGTTAAAACTATTCCTTTTCACTGAGTTTGGAAGAAACCTTATCCTGCAAATAATTCTAGGTTTCCCTCTTGTCACCTGA
>VWYE01026261.1:717-15869 GCA_013398995.1 Alaudala cheleensis
ACTGACCCCATCCTGGAATTCTGGGATCCTGTTTTCACCCAAATTCCCAAGTTGATCCCAGTTTTATCAACTTTATGGTGACAAATAACCCCAAAACTGGAGGTGACCAATCCTGCAAATAATTTGTCAGGCAGGGTAAATTCCTGGGATTTACTGGCAGCCACTCCTGTTATTAATCCCAAATTTAAAATCTGTTAAATCCATTCCCTGATCATTAAAAAACCTCAAAAGTTTTACTACGTCCTTAAATAGACTTTTTTCCCCCAGTAATTCCTAGAATTGACCCAGAAACTGCATCCAAATATTTTTTCCTCCTAAAAGGCAGAAATCCCTAAAAAGCACCTCTCCACTGTTACTGCTGACAAATTTTGAGAATGGAAAGTGAGTTCTTAAAACATGAAAAAGGAGTTCTGGGCAAATATTTGACCATTTGAGATTAAAATGGCCAAAATCAGCAGCCCTGGTTTTTGTGAAATTCCCATAAAAGATCAAAGGGAATATGGGAATGCCCATTTTTTTTGAGTTTATTTTTAGGCATCTCTCAAGGTTTCTCCCTAAAGAGCTTTTAGGTCTGAGCTGTTGTGTCTCCCCATTCATTTATAATTAATAAATTGATTTAAGATTATTTTGGCCAGATTTGGAGGCATTTAAAAATAATCTGATGAATAACCACAATATTTTTAACAACCTATCAATTTTTAACTTTCCAAAAATGTGATAACATTATTTTTTAGATGAGGGTTTGTTAATTTTTATCTAAATTCTGAACTTCAGGAACATAAATGTCCCAGGAGAAATTGTTCCTTTCATAATAAAAGCGGAAAAGTTTTAATTTTAGAATAATTAATGAGCTCTGGGCTTCACTAAAGGATCCCACGGCCTTAAGGGACCATGGAGGAAAAGGGGATTGGTTATTCCAGTGGACGAAACTCCACTTGGTATCCCTGTCTTCATTCCCTCCTAATCCGATTGTATCCCATATTTCACTAAAAATTGGGATGAATTAAATGGATGGACAAATGAAATCAAAACAAATTGAAGTAAAGCATGAATATTCCACCAAAAAACCACCTTCCATTGCTGCCTTAAATCCTTGGAACATCCTAAAATTCCTTTTCAGGTTTGGGATCAGTTCACACTTTTCCCATCTTAAATTTTGCTTTTGGCTTTAGGGGTTTTTTTTCCTTATGTTTTTCATTTTTTGGGAAGTGTGAATGCAAATATCAACACCAAAACCTGTTCCCAGTGGGATGGGAGGAAGACACAGGGAATATCAGCCATCTCCAGAACATTCCAGGCATCTCACCAACATCCGGCCCACCCCTCCTTGACTTCCCAGCACCAAATCCCCACTTTTGAAGCCTCTTGGTCCAGGCCCAGCCTTGCAAAGCCGAGCTTTGCCTGCCCTGGCTCTGTTGACTCAGCTGCCCAGGGTATCCGGCCGTTTGGGGCTCTGGAGTTCCAGCAGATGGCCGGAATTCCGGCCAAATCCCTCCCTCCAGGAGCTGGCACAGAAGGCCTCACTAGCCCACTTGGCCACCTGGATCCAGGCTGATCCTTGACCCTTTTCCTGGCACCTCTGAGTGCTGTAAAACTCCCATTTTTGTTGGCAGCCGTGGGAATTTCCGGGATTTTTTTTTCCACAGATGTCCAGAGGAACCAGGAGCTGATGTTTCCCTGCCTTCCCTGGGTCTCTCTATTTCCAGACCTTGCCAAGTCCTCAGAGAAGATGGTTCTGCTGTGGGAAACAGGAGAGGGAGGGACAATCCAGGGGTTGATTTCCAGTTTTCCAGGGATGCACAGCAAAAAAAAAGCCCTGGATTGGGAAATCTTTGGTTTGAAAATCTTTGGGAAAGATCTCAGCTGGAAATAGGGACTGGGAACCCTTCAAAGTCCAATCTACAGATAAAGACCTGGAAATGGATGCAGTGGAGAAGATGTGAGTTAAGGAATACAAGATAGGGAGGGAGGACCCTGTGTTTAAAACTTACGTTTATATTTTAAACTTCCAATCCCAAAATTTCAACCAAGGTCACGAAGATGTTTGTGGGTTTGCTGAGAAGTAAAAAAAAAGGGAAAAATATAAAGATTCTGGGGAAATGATCAGGGGATGGGGATGGTTAAAGTTAAGGAAAAGAAAGGAAGAAGAAGGAAAATTCAGGCAATATCTACGTGGAATGCAGGGAGAAGAAAACATCTTCCCTCTCAGCTGCTTCTTGCTGGAATTTTGTGTCAAAGAGATGAAATTTATTCATGGAATCACAGAATCCCAGGATGGCTGGGGTTGGAGGGACCTTAAGGATCATCTCATTCCATGGGCAAGGAAAACTCCCACTATCCCAGGCTGCTCCGAGCTCCAATGTCCAACCTGGCCTTGGGTAATTCCAGGGATCCAGGATTCCCAGAGAAGCAGCCACAGCTGCTCTGGAAACCTGTGCCAGGGCCTGCCCACCCTGCCAGGCAAGAATTCCTTCCTAAAATCTACTCTAAATCTATCTAAATATTCAACTACAATTAATCTCTATAAATATTTAATCTATATAAATAGCAATACATTATTTGCATTACCAAAGACAGCAGATTAAACAATTAAACAACCAATTCGACATTCCTGCCTTTTTTCATTTCCCAATTCCCCCTCTATTTAAACAGCTCCAGGCTGAAATCTTCACCTCAGGGATATTTTTCCCCTCCAGTTCCGAGATCCAACACCCCAAATTTTTGGGAGAAGCCGACCCTCAGGTCCCAGCATGACTCAATCCCACTCACCTAACACGACATTATCCCTCAGGAATCCGGCACACACCCACACCCAGCCCCCAATCCCTGGAAAACCCAGCGTGAAAACCCTGCTGGGAAGTTTGGAACCCCGGGATATTTTCCCTCCCAGCCCCTTTCCCTTCATCCCTGACTCATTTTTCCCCCCCACTGTTTTTATTCCCAGCCATTGTCCTGTGTTGGTGACATCACAGGCTGTGGCCATGGTGACAGTGATGACGTCACAGGGGTGGAATTAACACCCCTGAACGGGAACAGGCACGGGGGGAAGGGATGAAAAATGAGCTCAGGGCCTGGGCCCGACACAAATTACCGGGAATTTTTTTCTGGACAGGAAAAATCCTTGAAAGGTAAATGGGGCTTATATTTAAATATTATGTTTTCATTGGGCTTGGCCGGCGAACAAAAGCTGATATTTGAGCAATAAAACTGCAAACACCGGGGCGAGAACAGCTGGAGGGGCAGGAAAGGGTTGGTTTGGGTTTTTTTCCATGCAAATGAGCCAAGGATTATGACTTTATTTGGAATGCTCACGGACAGGAGCGTGTGCCCCCAGAACCCAACAAAGCCCAGGGCTCATTAATGGTGAGTTCATCAGTCTGACGGGGAGTTGAGCTGGGTTTAACCACACTTTGCTCTAAGATGTCTTTCCCATCACGATTTGTCTCTGTTTTCTGATTAATTTAATTATTTTCTCCCCTTTCCAGCCCCAAACCCTTTTGGTTTGGGTTAGGATGGATTCCCAGCAGCATCCTTCACCCATCACCCCCCTGAATAAAACCTGAAAATTGGTGAATTTTGTTAAAATCATTGAGCACACAAACTCTGGTCTGGATTAAAGCACACCTATAAATATTGCCTTTCTCTTATCCCTGTTTTCTTTTGTTTCCTGAGGGAAAAAAATGAGGACTAAGATAAAGGATGATGGATTTAGATGGGATATTGGGAAGGAATTCCTGGCTATGAGGGTGGTGAAGGGCTGGGATGGAATTCCCAGAGAAGCTGTGGCTGCCCCTGGACCCCTGGAAGTGTCCAAGGCCAGGCTGGATGAGGCTTGGAGCAGCCTGGGACAGTGGGAGGTGTCCCTGCCATGGCAGGGGTGGCACTGGATGATCTCCAAGGTCCCCTTCCAACCCAAACCATCCACCAAATTTGGATTTTGGACCAGAAGAACTTCTCCAGATATCCAGCAAATCCATAGGAAGGAGATAATCCCAAGTGGGAAAGGAGATTTCTTCCTGAAACCTTCCCTTCCCGAAACCTTCCCGAAACATTCCCTTCCCTTCCCGATACCTTCCCTTCCCGATACCTTCCCTTCCCGAAACCTTCCCGAAACTTTCCCTTCCCCTTTCCCTTTCCCTTTCCCTTTCCCTTTCCCTTTCCCTTTCCCTTCCCCAAATCCAAAACGTTTCTAATTGTTAAAAGAGTTAAAAATTAAAGTTAAAAAGTTAAAGTCCAAAGTTAAAAGGTTTCATTTATTCCTCTCTCTGTCCTACAAACCCACGGAGTTCAGGTGTCTTTTGCCCCACCAAATCCCCAAGGATTTCACTATGGAAAATAAAAAAGAGCCTCCTTCCTTCCCGAATGCCTCAGTCTTTTATGACCAAAGCCTGGCTTAAGTGCTTTGGAAAATCTGATCCCGGCTTCACATAAACCCGAGATCAGCCCTGATACAACTCCAAGGCAGAGGGAATGAGGGAATAACAGGACTCTGCTGTTTGGAAGGAGAAAGGGGGGATGGGAGAAGAGGACAATTAAATGGGAATTATTTCTGCTCTGCTCTCATCCCCAGGGACCGCTCCGATTCCATAATCTGACTTAAATGTTGACCTTTACGTTGTCAGCTTAAAACCCAAACATATTAAACACGGCCTGGGGTTCCTGTACAAGATACTACAAATTGAGGAAGAGAGGGAGAGGGCTGGAATATCCTGGAGCCAAAAGGAAGGGCCTGATTGATAGATGAGGCCCTGGGGAGGGCAGCGTTAAGATTTCCTGTCTTTTCTGAAAACCTTAAAAAAAAAACCCCAAAAAGAAATGGGGAGGTTTCTCATTTGTGTGTGGTTGATGCATTCAGGTTTCTCTTTTCCTGATTATTTTTTTTTGTTTGGAAAGAGAGGGAGGGGGGGGAAAGAAATGCCCCTGTGATTTTATTGGGAATGTTGCCAGGCTTCTGTCATCACCAGGAAAAGGGTTCCTTCAGCAGACACATCTGGGCAGCCTCACGCCCATTCCTGATGGGAGCTGTCAAATCCCGTCCCAGGGAGCAACGGGAACGGCTCCCCATTCCCAGAGGGGAAAAAACGAGGAAGGTTTGCTTTTGTTCCATTGGAAAGTGGGTGGATTGGGAGCAGAAGAGATAATTCCTTGGAGACAACACCTTCACTGCTCATCTCCTCGTGGCACTGGGGTGTTTTCCTTATTTTCCCATCTGCTGCCACAACTCCCTTTTCCTGTTTTCTTCCTTCTAAACCTGTAATCACATAAAAAAACTCCCAAAATTTAAAGATTTCTTGAAAAAATAACTGAAAAAAAAACCCCTGAGGAACAGGGAGACACAAAGTAAATAAATACAAACAGTGAAATATGCATGGATGTGGATATAAATATGCAAATATGGTGTGGGATTTCATAATTTGTGGGTAAATTGTGTGACCAAATCAGAGAGCAGCCCTGGGCAGGTCTTGGAAGGAGCTGTGGACAGTTCTTGGAAGGATCTATGGACAGTTCTTGGAAGATCCTATGGATAGTTCTTGGAATAATCTATGGACAGTTCTTGGAAGATCCTGTGGACAGTTCTTGGAAGGAGCTGTGGACAGTTCTTGGAAGGATCTATGGACAATTCTTGGAAGATCCTATGGACAGTTCTTGGAAGATCCTATGGACAGTTCTTGGAAGGATCTATGGAGATCAGCTGAGGTTGCTCCAGGCAGGAATGGGCAAAGTCTCCCAAATCCTCCTGGAGCAGATGGAAAAGGCCAAGGGCAGTTTGTGTGTCCATCTCTTCGTGGACACAAATATGGAAGCAGAGATGAACCAAACCTTGCTGCAGGTTTTGGGAAGCAACTCCGTGTTTCCTGGCTGGGAACAAGGGACAGACAGCGGTGCCAGGTCCTTGTTCCCTCCTCCTCCCTCTCCTGAAAAATCTCGGGAAGAAGCCTCAGGAACGAGATGAGCCTGGCTCTTGTGAGTTCCGGGTTTTTATTGATCCCTCAAACCCAGAGCAAGAACAGAAACCTCGTGGAAAGACCACGAGTGAGGACCAGGATTATCCACTGCTCCCAAGGATTCGCGGATAATTTTGAAGAAGCTTCCGGCAAAATCCGCTGGGGAACTTCCTCCTCCCATCCTTTTTATCACTGCTGCTGCCTCCTGAAATATTGAACTGAGTTATTGGGGAAGGTTGGAAAGCCCAGGGCAGCCTGTGGGAATCCTTGCCAGGGATTTTTTGGGATTGAGCCACAATCCTTTCCAGGACAGAGCTTTTCCACGAAGCACCACCCTGGGAATTCGGCTGCATTTTTGAAGTGTTTCAGAATCTCCCCAATAAAAAGGACGAATTCCAGCAGCCCTGCAGATAAACTGAGCTTTGTCCCAGGGCTGCTGGAGCTCCTAAAAATCCCTTCTTGGATGTTCCACAGCAGCCATAACTGGGATTATGGCCCCTGTAAGTTGTTTTTCCCATCATTTGTGATGGTGCACTCGGGGGTCCATAAAGCCACTTTGCAATAAACCACGGAAAAATAAAATCATAAAAACACTCCCCAAAATAATCCTGGGATGTAAAAAATACAGGAGGAGGAAAGAGTTCTGCCATTAAAAAAAAAATAACGAAGTAAGAGATGAATCAAAAAAAAGAGAACATTATTAGAAAATAGTTCTTTAAACGGGAATATTAATTGTTCTGATATTAATATGTAATTGATATTGATGGAAATTAATGGTAATTAATATTGATGGAAAAATAAGGTATTAAAATTGTACAGAAAATAATAATAACAATCGATAAAATAGACATATATACTATGTGTATTATACTATATTATAATAGATATTAGTTTATTAATAGTAATATTAATATTATTTCTTCTTCTGAGGTACAGGAACTGTGTAAGAAGTTGGATATTCCCACTCTCCGATTTCTAAACTTATGTTAAGTTATGCAAAATAATTTTGTTAATAATTAATAACCCTGCCCCATATTTTCCAGCTATTGAAGGGCTTCCTGGGAAGTTCTAATTCACTCAATTCCTTCGTGTTAATTTTTATTTGATTTTGTTTTTTCCAATATTGGTTGCCTTGGAGTATCAGAGTGTGGGAGGCAGGTGAGAAAACTTCCAAATGAAGTCCCAGTTATCTCCATGTCTGTGTGGAATCTAAGCCAAGGATTTGTGTTCGTTATTCCATGATGAGTAGGATAAGGAATTCTGTCCTGGGAAATAGTGGATTGTCCCCCACACACTGAACGAAACTCTCAATCAACCAACACCCCACAAAGACAGATCCCTATTCTTGGCATTTTTCCAATATTTCCATGCAATTTTCCATCAAAATGAGGAGATCCTGGAACAAGGGACAACCTTGGAGAAGCCAGTGGTGCCCACAGAGCCTTCAAAGCTGAATCTCTCCCANATTCCTGGAGGGAGCTGTCAAATCCCGTCCCAGGGAGCAACGGGAACGGCTCCCCATTCCCAGAGGGGAAAAAAACGAGGAAGGTTTGCTTTTGTTCCATTGGAAAGTGGGTGGATTGGGAGCAGAAGAGATAATTCCTTGGAGACAACACCTTCACTGCTCATCTCCTCGTGGCACTGGGGTGTTTTCCTTATTTTCCCATCTGCTGCCACAACTCCCTTTTCCTGTTTTCTTCCTTCTAAACCTGTAATCACATAAAAAAACTCCCAAAATTTAAAGATTTCTTGAAAAAATAACTGAAAAAAAAACCCCTGAGGAACAGGGAGACACAAAGTAAATAAATACAAACAGTGAAATATGCATGGATGTGGATATAAATATGCAAATATGGTGTGGGATTTCATAATTTGTGGGTAAATTGTGTGACCAAATCAGAGAGCAGCCCTGGGCAGGTCTTGGAAGGAGCTGTGGACAGTTCTTGGAAGGATCTATGGACAGTTCTTGGAAGATCCTATGGATAGTTCTTGGAANTCCTTGTGGCACTGGGGTCAGTCAGAGACATTCCTGATGGGTGCTGAGCGGGGAAAAATGGGAATTTCAGCCCTGCACGAGGATTTGGAGCGGTCAGGGCAGGAAAGAAGATGATNTTTCTTCTTCTGAGGTACAGGAACTGTGTAAGAAGTTGGATATTCCCACTCTCCGATTTCTAAACTTATGTTAAGTTATGCAAAATAATTTTGTTAATAATTAATAACCCTGCCCCATATTTTCCAGCTATTGAAGGGCTTCCTGGGAAGTTCTAATTCACTCAATTCCTTCGTGTTAATTTTTATTTGATTTTGTTTTTTCCAATATTGGTTGCCTTGGAGTATCAGAGTGTGGGAGGCAGGTGAGAAAACTTCCAAATGAAGTCCCAGTTATCTCCATGTCTGTGTGGAATCTAAGCCAAGGATTTGTGTTCGTTATTCCATGATGAGTAGGATAAGGAATTCTGTCCTGGGAAATAGTGGATTGTCCCCCACACACTGAACGAAACTCTCAATCAACCAACACCCCACAAAGACAGATCCCTATTCTTGGCATTTTTCCAATATTTCCATGCAATTTTCCATCAAAATGAGGAGATCCTGGAACAAGGGACAACCTTGGAGAAGCCAGTGGTGCCCACAGAGCCTTCAAAGCTGAATCTCTCCCAAAGTTCAGGAAAACAACCAACTTTGGTCGTTCCCCCTCAAATTTCCTGGGAAGAAATCAGGAAACCTCTGGCCGACTTCGAGCCTTGTCTCCAAATTAAAGAATAAAGAGCATTTTCTAATATTCTCATAAAGAGCTTTTTTGTGTTCTCACAAATTTCTCCGGGAATGAGAAGAACGTTCCTGAAGCTGAGAGTGCCCAGGTTGGATCTGGGGTCATTCCTGATGGGTGCTGAATGGGGAGAACCGGGAATTTCAGCCCTGCACAAGGATTTGGAGTGGTCAGGGCAGGAAAGAAGATGATTTTATTATTGTTTTGTTATTTATTTACCGATGCATCATCCAAAGCTCGATGATTATTTAATTTCCATCGCAGTGACTTCCTCCAGGTAGAAATCCCCTTTAGGGGGGATCCCTGCACACTTTGCTGTAGGATTGTGACCCCACCACTCATCCAGAGTGATCCAGCTGAATTTATGGACAAGGAAACCCCAAACTTTAACAGGAACAAATCCATTTTGTAAGGCCAAGGCTGGCAGGAAAACCTGAGCGTGCCCGAGAAATCCCTTTCCACAGCCTTTGTCCCAAATATTTGTGAGCTGAAACTCAAATCAAACTCCTTTTGTTTTTTGGGATGGACCAGAAGATTTTTAGGAACCCATATTTGTTTTTTTTTTTATGAACTCCAAGCTGATCATCTGAAATTTTTGGAAGCTCTCAGGTGGTTTATCCTTGAAGTGATGAAACTCCCCATGGAATTTCCTACTCTCAGGAGCCAACATTCAAAACATTTCGCTCCTGTTGAATTTGAACTCAGGTTAAATCCTTGATTTAGCCTTCAATGGCAAAAGCAGATTTATTTTATCATCATTCAGATGGAAACTTCTGAATTCACTTGAATTTGTTGTGTCATTCAGTTGCTGTTGCAAAGCCTGGTTCTGGCTGATACAGAGACATTTTTCTGCAAAGAAAGGGAAATTTTGGGCAGCACAATTCCGGGATTCAGCCTGGAAATCCCTAAACTGGAAAACTGGAGTGTCCTGGTTGCCTTCAGCCATCCTCTGGGTTCATCAGACACGGATCATTTTGCCTTTTTTCAACACCCTACAGATTTCCTTAAAAAAAAAAAGCATTTTTGGAGAACATCCAAATTTAATCCCTTACCTGTCTGAGTGCTTAAATTCATTTTTTTTCCCCAAACATGGAGATGTCTGAATTTTGAAGCCCCTGAGCGAAGCCCCAGCTCATCCCAGAACCTCGCAAAGTTCCAAAACCGGGGCAAAAAACGGGAATCTTTTCCCGTCCTTTCCAACCTCACTCCAGTGGAAAGCTTTGGGCTGAGCTCAGTGGATTTCTGACCCCCAGCTGAACTTGGTGCTCTGGTTGAAACCTCCCTGTGCCAGGGCTGAATTCCTGCTTCCAGAGGGTCGGGAGGAGAAGCTCCGCGGTTTTTTCCAGCCGGGCCGGACCTCGGAGGGCCCCGCGCTGGAAATTCGTCGCCGCTGAATCACAGCCGTGAGCTCAGCTCCTGCAGGAACGAACAGCTGTGCAATTCCTCCAGGAAATTCGGGAGTCTCCATCATTTTCTGTCACTTTTTTGGCCGGTGGGGAGGAGGGAGTCATGGCTGGCATTCCACTGTTGGGCGATCCCAGGAAATCTGCTCTTCCCCCCAAATTCCGTGCTCTGCATTCGGGGGTGACTTGGCATTTGCTGCCCTCAAAGAGCCATGAAAATATGAATGAATTAAAGATTAATGAATTAAAGATTAATGGATTAAATATTAATGAATTAAATATTAATGGATTAAATATGAATGAATTAAATACTAATGAATCCAATAGTAATGATATATATCATAAATATTAATGAAAATATTAAAGAAATATTAATGAATTAAAAATAATTTTTAAAACGAATGAATTAAATTAATTTATGCTTCCATGTGCATTAACCCTTGTTTCCATATGTGATTATAATAATTTCCTAAACAACCCAACAAATCATCAGAAATATCAACAATAATTCCTGGAAACAAGAATTTTCTTTCCAAAGGACATCAAATCTCTTATGGAGATTGGAGATTAAACCCTGCAAATTGTTCATATTTTTTTACTTCACTTTTTTTTTTCTCTCTTTATGAGCCATTTCTCCTGCCCAGCAGCATTCCTGGTGGCCACTGACATTCCTGCAAAACCTGAAATGGAGCTGATTGAAACATTCTCTACCCAGATGAATGGAAGAAATCAAGAGGAAGATTCTCTGGAATGCTTCAGGTGGAGGAAAATCCTCAGCATCCCTTTGTCAAAATTATCTCCTGAGATTTCTTGCAGGTTTGTCCTTCAGTCAGGAGATAAATGCCTCTCCCACTTCCCCTCCCGTGGTCCCAGACTTTGTGACCCAAGCTGAGCCCCACACCCCTCTGAGGCCAATCATCCAATTCTCTCCTTCACTCCCAATCCTTGGAATTCTCAGGCTCTTTGAATGCCCAACTTTGAATACTGAAATATTTTGATGAATCCTCCAGCTCCACAAAGATGCAGGATTTCCAGAGGTCCTGTGCCGTAGGTGGGATCTGCTGTCATCTCCATCAATCCAGAGTCTCCACCAATCCAGGGGTTTATTTGGAGAACCACAACTCACCTGAAGAGAGTTTAATTTTGGCAGAGGCCAAAAATGCAGGTCATCAGCTCATGGATAACTGTTCTGGGCTCACCTGTGTAGTTCCACAGGGCTGCACTGAGTAGTTTCCCAAGGATTACAATGGGATTTTCATGCCCAGCTCAGAGGAACTCACCAGTTGTGAGAACTGGTCTTTGGGCTCTGAGCAAGCACCCAAATCCCACCCCAAACATTCCAAACCCATCTCTCCCTCACTGTGCTGCTCCCCACTTGACATCTGCATCTGTCCAATAAATCCTGAACCAGACCAAACTGGCCTCTGGATGGACCTGTCCCTTTTCATTGGCTATCAGGAAACCCAGAAAACTCCCCCAGGCTTAAAAACCTGACTTTTGGTGGGCTGAGATTGCTGAAACTCAGTTCCAGCTGAAGCACACGGGGATGCCGTGAGCACTGGTTTGTGCTTTATCAATGACCATCTGCAGCTGAAATCCAGGGGAAAACTCACATGGAAGAGGCTGGAGATTTATGGATATGAGGGGTCACAAAATGCACGTGGGTGTGTGTATTTCAAATCCTTCCTTCCTTCCTTCCTTCCTTCCTTCCTTCCTTCCTTCCTTCCTTCCTTCCTTCCTTCCTTCCTTCCTTCCTTCCTTCCTTCCTTCCTTCCTTCCTTCCTTCCTTCCTTCCTTCCTTCCTTCCTTCCTTCCTTCCTTCCTTCCTTCCTTCCTTCCTTCCTTCCTTCCTTCCTTCCTTCCTTCCTTCCTTCCTTCCTTCCTTCCTTCCTTCCTTCCTTCCTTCCTTCCTTCCTTCCTTCCTTCCTTCCTTCCTTCCTTCCTTCCTTCCTTCCTTCCTTCCTTCCTTCCTTCCTTCCTTCCTTCCTTCCTTCCTTCCTTCCTTCCTTCCNCAGTCCAGATTATTGTCCCTGGTTGGAAAATGTTTCCTGGGAGAATCCAGGACAGGGGACAAACACACTTTTAAGCAACATCCACGTTTTTATTCCTGAAATATAAACCCACGGCAAACTGATGGAAGGAAATCTTGGAGTTTCATCCCAAGTTTTTGCTTTCCCTTGGGTTTGAGGTGTTGCATGATTTCTAGAAGGAAATACTCACTGGAGAATGAATCCTGTGGGATCATGTCCTGAGTGGATCTCTGGGAAAAAAAAGAGATTTTTGATTCCCTTGTTTCTCCAGGCACTTTTCCTGGAATAGTTTATTGTGGTTAGAACAAGGATAATTAAAGGATAATTGTTCCCATCCTTATGTTCTTAACACTTGGACTAACAGGAGAGGAATTAGAAGGGAAGTTCAGTGGATAGAGGAAAGGGCTGGAAAAATCTAAAAAAATCAGATTTATGCCCCAAACTGCCCTGAGTGATACAAACAAATTCAGGTCCATGAATTCCCCAAATTGCATCACCTTTAAAACCTCCAGAGCACCAGGAGCATTCCAAAGGTGCAGGAATCAAAGATGTAAAGGGATGAAATTCAGCACTAATGGCATCTTCACGTGAATATTTAAATCCAGGCTGCAAAAACACCCACATTTGATCCACGTCCATAAAACACACGACAAAACCCACTGAGTTTTTGGAGATTAAATTTAAACTGAGAAGATGTGAGAGCTGTCAAGGAGGAAACAAAAAAATCTCTGCAGCCAGGGCAAGGCAAATAAAACAACCCTGGATTTTATCCATAATTCCCTGCTGGAAGAATGCTGCTTCACCCAGAGCAGTGGGGAGAGGAATATTTGCTGCCTGGCTATAAATTGAATTTTAAAAAAGGTAAATTCAGCAGCCCATTCCTGTCCTGCTGGAACAGGAGGACACGGAGCAGGATTAAGCATTCCCAGAAAGAAACATAAAAGAATATGAAACACATAGAAAACAATGCATTAAAAAAAAATTTAAAAAAGGGGGAGGAGGGGAGGAAAAACCACTTTTTTTATTTTTCAGGCCATGCACAGAATAATTCAAAGCAAATGTGGAGCCTTTCCCTGCCACGAGACAGCCACAGAGGGCCAGATGAGCTCCGAGGTGGTGGTTTGGTTTCTTGTTAATCCACACAGTTATCCCAGGGATGCTGGAATTATCAGTGGGAAACATCCCCTGAATGGCAGGATTTGCCAATCGGCTGCTTTGGATTTATTTTGTAATTATCCCGATTATTTGATATGACGGATTCTGGGCTGGTTTTCTCCCCCCACTCCCAGGAGAAGAGAAGCACCAGCTCCCCACACGTTCCTCATCTCTGGGATCAAAGGGATTCGTGGAAAATCCTCTTTGCTGCGGGCAGCACTCGGATGCTTTTCCAGCCCTGGATGTTTGGAGAGAGGTTTTAAGCACACACACAAACACAAACCTCCACATATTTCCTGGTTTTTCAGGGCACAAACCATCCCCTGGCTGCAGAGACGCCCCTGGAAACTGAGATTTTTGGGGTTTCTGTGTTAGAGGGTGGTGACCCTCAAGAAAACTCCACATTGGATCTGAGGCCTTGGAACAGGCTCCCAACACTGAGTGAGAGCACTGAGATTGTGGGTGTGGGGTTTGATTAGAGGTGTGTGATCTCACAGGGTGAAAAACTTAGATTTAAGATTTTAGTGCACAGTAATGTGTGTGAGCCAAGGTGGAGGATTTGGGGTGCTGTCTCAAGTCCTTCTTTTTGCCTTTTCTTCCTTTTTTTTTCATAGTTTTGGGTGGTTTTCTGTCACTGGGTGAAAAAGTTCCCCATTGCTGAGTTTTAGTGGTCACCACTGGGTCACAAACATCAATAAAAGAGGTGTCATCTCGTTATTGGGTAAATGGTGCTTAAAAACCTTAAGAAAACGTCAATAGTGGCCATTTCGCCTCATTTTCCAAACTTGTTAGGTAGAGCTCATGGCTCATGAGTCTGTAAATAATCTGTAAATAGATAAGAGACAATAAATCACCAAGTCTGAACTCAAATTTATGTCCATGTATCATCCATCCTGACCTTGGTGGAGCAACAAAAAGATCGAGCCCCAACACCCAGCTTGGCTTTGGTGAACGCAGGATGAAGCTTTCCAAGCTCCAGAACCTGCTGCAAGTTGGGATTTCACCACAGGAAGAGCTGATTCCAATGGCTGCTCCCAATCCCAGCCCCCATTTGTGTATCCACGAGGTGAAACGAGGGAAGGGGCTGAAACTCAACCCCCAAAATTAGTGTTGCCCCAGATCTGCTCCCTGGCCTGGCCCAGGGTGATGTCAAATGGGGGTTTTGCTCTGGAATTGGCTCCCAAATTTCATGGATAAGGGATAGGGCTGGTGGAAGGTGTCCCTGCCCATGGAACAGGGTGGGAACTGGATGATCCCTGAGGTCCCCTCCAATTCTGGGATTCCGTGATGGAATGAAGGACAAAACTGCTCTGGGCGTGCGTTGCTTTCCATGAGGGTTTTCCCAACCCTTCCAGGACCTTAAGGACATCAGTGCCAGGACACTCTCTCTGCCTCAACACCATTTCCTTTTTTTCTTTTTGGATTGCTTGGATGTCATCCAGCATATCCCAAACTGTCCAAGCCCAGCCCTGCAGAGTTTGGGGTGGCTTTAGGGCTGCACCCAGAGCTTTGTGGGCACATCAAACCCTCAGCCTGAGCAGCTTCATCCTTCTCTTGGTGCTCACAACTGCTTTCCTCCCAAAGAAGGGATTTCCCAAATTAAACTGCTCATTTTCTTCTCGCAGGCAGGAGAGTCCTGCTTGGGCCTGAAGAATTCCCTGGGAAAAAAACCCAGCCATTCCTTGGTAAAAAATGGGCCATTCCCTGGAAAAAAAAAAAAACAACAAACCACCCCCCCAAAAAAACCCCAAAAAAACCAAACCTAACCAAACCAAACAAAAAAACAACCAACAAAAAAAACCCCAAAAAACCTACAAACAAACAAACAAACAAAAAAAAAAAAAAACCA
>VWYE01026261.1:15891-39828 GCA_013398995.1 Alaudala cheleensis
AAAAAAACCCCAAAAAAACCAAACCTAACCAAACCAAACAAAAAAACAACCAACAAAAACCCCCAAAAAACCTACAAACAAACAAACAAACAAACAAACAAAAAAACAACCCAGGTCATTCTCTGGAAGAAAAAGGAGATTCCCTGCCAAAAATGGCCCTTGATCTGGGAATCTCCATCTCCAACCCCTGAAACAATTCCTCCTGGCCAGGGGATGTGCTGGGGCTGTTCCTATTTAAAACCTGAGCTAAAAGGAGCCCAGGGGAAGCAGAAGGAGAAGGAGGAGGGGGAGGAAAGAAGGAAAAAAATCCCCAAACCCAAGGAAGGAGGGGCTGGGAGGGGACATTGGAGCTGTTTCCATGACAGGTGAAGTGTGTGGGGTGTGATGGAAATCCCGTGAGCTGCTCCCACAGTGACAGTGGCGCTGGAAACAGCAGCTCCAATCAACCCTCTAAGTGGAGATTAGGGGATTGTGACAATTCCCCTCGGATAAATCCCTCCCTGGAGGTTTGGAGCAGCCCTGGTGGGTTTGAAACGTCCCTCGTGGTTCCCACGACCTGCAGATAACCCAGCAGGAGGAAGGGACAGGGTGTCAGGGCAGCTCCGGGGGGAACTGCGCCATCCTCGCCTCCTGTGCTCCCAAAAACCAGGGGGAGGGTCTAGAAAGGGAATCAAAGCTTTGGGCTCTTCCTGGGGACTGAGAGAGGGGTTTAAGAACCCCCTGGGAAATATCTGAATTACCCCTGGCAGGGGAGAAGGGGATATTTGATGGCTTTACTTTCTCTGTGCTCTGCTGGANCCCATTTTGGGTCCATTTTGTGCCCATTTTGTGCCCATTTTGGGTCCATTTTGTGCCCATTTTGGGTCCCCCTTGGGTGCAGCCCTGGCCAGGCTCTTGTCCTGCCCAAGGTGGATCCTTAAAGTCCTTTCAATAAATCTCTGCTTTATTCTCTGGCTCTGCCCAGTCTCTGCTCCAGCTCAGCCTTCCCAAGGCATCCCAGGGATTCTGGAATTCTGTGTGGCTGCACTCTCCACACCAACACCTCCAGAGAAGGAATTCCACTTGCCCTTCCCAAATGCCTGGAGCTGGGATTGGCCACGTTCGAGCCGTGTCTTTAAAACCCTGGCAGCAAATCTCCTCCACCTGCGTTTGCTTTAAACCCTGCCTTATTACCAGCTTAATAAAAACCGATCTTAATGTCTTCATTTCGTCCTGCAGGGGCTGGGATTATGAGCCTGGCAGCCAACCAAGGGCTTTGCTGCAAACTGCACGGCCAAGGCCTCGTGCAAATGATGTTTTATCCCTCGGGTTGTGAGTAAAAGGATTTTTCGCAGGCAAAGGAGGGGAATTTTTTGAGTAAAGGAGGGTGACTGAAGCGCTGCCTCTTGGTGAACCAGAACTGCAAAGTTTTCCTGATTATTTTGATTTTTTTTTTTTTTTTCTGGTTAGGATCTGTAAAATATTTGGCTGTCACAACAGACAGGAAGGTGACAGTCCAGTGGTTATGGTCACTCTTGGGTTTATTTTTTTTGTACATGGTGCCTCATTTTGTCCTTTATTTGCTGAATTCCCAGCTGCAAGAATCACCTGACTCCCAGAGTGTCGTTTTCATTCAAAAATCGTAATTTTTTTTCCTGACAGGAGTAAAGAAACATGTGAAAACACGATGCCCTAAAGGCCCTAAAATCAAAATTCAAACCAAAGGGATGCTGTTGTCAGTGATTCAGACTCATGGAATCATGGAATGGTTTGGGTTGGAAGGGACCTTAAAGATGGAATTCCAACCCCCTCTGCCATGATGAAGGAACCTTTTACTTGATCAGGTTAGAAATAGAAATTAAATTATTTTTTTATCGATCTTTATTTTTTTTTTACTCATTTTTGGAGGCAGGGGCTGCAAAACAGGGCCATTATTGCACCCACACCCCAGAGCTGAGCTCAGCTGAGCAAATTCTCCAGGACCAATTCCCAATTTCTCCCAAACACTCCATGAGCAGCTGGTCCTGTCAAACCATTCCTCCTATTCCTGCTGTTCCCTGGAGAGGTTCCTGCCCCGGGAATTTCATTCCCAGCACTGGTGGCCTTGACTTGGCCAACTGGATTTTAATTCTGACATCAGCTGGGTGAGTGACACCCAAATGATCACAAAAACCGGGTCAGGGACACTGGAATTATCAGGGAAAATTGTTCTGTTCCCGTTGACTCTTGCACTTATTTTAAGACCAGAGGCTGAGTCATTCCAGCTTTAAAATCCTTAATTCTGCAGGACTGGAAATTACTGGATTTCTCCAAAATGTGGCTTTGTGTTTCCATCTCGCCCTTTTCATCACCTGCTGAAAAAGTTTTGAGCTTTGATTCTTCAGGACTCTCCAAATTTCTTCAGGAATCCTCAAAATTCCTCACCAGAGGCTCCAGTTCTGCCCGAGGTTTGTTGGGATTATTGGGATTTCTTGTTGATTTCAACGAGGGCAAAATGGGGGCACTGAAAACCAAATTCCTTCATCCCCCCACACCCAACTCCTCCAGCAGCTGGAGTAAACAGGGATAAAAGCATAAATCCCTGTGCCCATTCCCTGGGGAGCTTTGGCAGTGCCCAGCCTCCCTCTGGATAAGACCTTTCCCTAAAATCCAGCTGGAACTTTCCCCTAAAATCCAACTGAAACCTCCCCAGGCACAGCTCCAACCCTTCCCTTGTGTCCCACCATGCTCCAGCTTCTCCCTGAGAACCCTTCCAAGGAAAGATGCAGCTTTTCCAGAGGATAAAACTCTGGGAAACAATCCCTGATTTTTCAGGCCCTCATCCACCACCCATCAATATTTACCATCCAAAACTTCAGGATTCCAAACTCCTGGGATTGTAAAGAGCAGGAAAGCACAAATGTGGGACTGCCTGGGATTTTCTCCACTTTACTTTGTTTATCCTTTTAGGAAGGATTTTCTGGTTGGTCAGGATATTGGATATTGTTGGATATTGGATATTGGATACTGTTGGATACTGGATATTGTTGGATACTGGATATTGTTGGATATTGGATATTATTGGATATTCCAAGGGTCAGGATCACAGCTGTCCCTTCCCTGCAGCTCTGTGACATCACAGACCCCTGGAGCAGGGCCTTGACCCGCTGGAGGTGTCACAAAGGCCATGGAATGTCCCAGCCAGGCCTGAAGTCACCCCTTGGCAGCTGGAGCAAGGTGGTTCTCTCCTGCCATCCCAATTCCAGGGAGAACTGGCAATCCCAGGCATTTCTTTCCCGGTTTTAGCGCAGCTTATTCCAAAGAGAAGCAAAATTAGGAGCGTGCCATCCATGCCTGCCCAAGTTTTGATTCTTTCCATAAAAACATCCACGTTTCATTTGATGATTCCATTTTAATTACACCACACCAATATTCCTAGGATTTTTTTTTATTTCATTTTATTTTTATTTCTGATTCCTGCAAAAACCAGGCTCAGAGAAAGGGGTGGGTCCGTTCTCCGTGTCGTGGAGGTTTTGTTTTCCAGACCAAACAAAAGCCTGGTTGCCTGGGCCTGGCCCTGGTGAAGAGCTGCTGAGACCCAGGGAGAGATAGGAGCCCTTGGGAAGGGAAGCGGGAGCGCTGATATCCCTCGGAAAACATCCCTGGGCAGGCTGTCAGCACCGGGGCTGATAAGGAAGGCACAGCCCGGGATTTGGGAAGGGTGGGAGGCGCTGGGTGAGGACAGGCACCAGGGGCTGCCTGAGTTAACTCTTGCTGGGCGCATTCCCTGTGTCCCAAATCCCACCTTCCCACACCTCTCCACGTCCATTCCCCTCATCCCAAAGTGCTGAGCCCACCCAAGGTTGGATATCCCTGCTCTGATCCCGTTTTTCTCCACCCAAACACCACCAATCCCTCTTCTCCCCCTCCTGGAATTTCTTCTGTGTTCCTCCTTCCCTCCAAACCGCAGCCTGAATTCCACCTGCCGTTCTTCCGGTGGAATGAATTCCCTTGGGAATTCAGACCCCTGCTCCTTCAGGAATCATCTCCTGCCCGTGAGCTCTGGATCCCCAGGACACAGCAAAGGCAGGAAGGAAGAGGGATCAGAAGGGAAATCCATGTTAATTCGTAGATTTTGGGATATTCCATTCAATGGACACATGGGAATATCATGATGGGAATCATGGAACATCCTGAGCTGGAAGGGACCCACAAAGAGTTTTTGTTGCCTGATACAGAACAAAAGTGGGAGAAAAGGAATTTTTGAGCTCCGGAGGGATGGAAATGCTCTTCCATGACAGTTCCTGGGCTCTTTTCAATCCTGGTTCCCTCTTCAGTGAAAATCAGCAAGTGGGTGAAAAACTTCCTATGAGGATTGAACATATGGAAGAGTTTTCCCAAAGAACGAAGGACACACCAGGAGATCAGCAAGGAAGAGAAAGGTTTGGTGCTGGAAACGATCCGAGGATGTAAAAGCAGGAGTTAAAAGGGGGAAATGAGCAAGGAATTAGAGTTTATTCCAATAAAATCTATAATGTAAGGAAATGAACGGGTGTTTCCAAAGTGCTGCACACAGCCTGGAGGTGAACTTCGGAATTCCCTGCGGGATGTTATATCCATCCAAAACAAAAACCCCAAACTCACAGATTCATGGATCAAAGAATCCTTCCTATTTCACTGAATGGAATTTCATGAGTGTCCAAACAAATAAAATTCCAAAGTTTATTGATCTATCCTCATCAATTCTTTCTCGTGGAGTTGGCCACTTAAATGTTTTCCAATCAGGATTCAGGTGAGCCAGAAAAATTTTTCAGGAATTAAGATTCAGAACTAAGAAATGGTGATTGATTTCCTAATTTATCACTGGAAAATTCCATGAAACAATCAGCCAGGAATCAGGAAAGATTTAGCACATGGGACAAAACCTGCTCCACAAAAACTGGGGTACTTGAAAATGTTTATAAAATCCACCATGTACACAAATGTTTGGAAAAAACAGGGATGTACATTGGGAATGATGCCCTCCGGAATTTTGGCGGCAGGAATTTTGTCCCTGGNTGGAATTCCCTGTGGGATGTTGTGGCTGACAACATTTTATATCCATCCAAAACAAAAACCCCAAACCCACGGATTCATGGATCAAAGAATCCTTCCTATTTCACTGAATGGAATTTCATGAGTGTCCAAACAAATAAAATTCCAAAGTTTATTGATCTATCCTCATCAATTCCTTCTCGTGGAGTTGGCCACTAAAATATTTTCCAATCAGGATTCAGGTGAGCCAGAAAAAATTTTCAGGAATTAAGATTCAGAACTAAGAAATGGTGATTGATTTCCTAATTTATCACTGGCAAATTCCATGAAATAATCAGCCAGGAATCAGGAAAGATTTAGCACGTGGGACAAAACCTGCTCCACAAAAACTGAGGTACTTGAAAATGTTTATTGTTTATTATTATTATTTAAAAATCCACCATGTACAGAAATGTTTGGAATAAACTGGGATGTATGTCAGGAATGATGCCCTCAGGAATTCTGGCGGCAGGAATTTTGTCCCTGGAATGGCAGCAGGAGGAAATCAGAAGGCAAATCCTGACACACTCAGTGCTGCTCCCATCCAAGGGGAGAGGAGCGGCCCCAGGTTGTGCCAGGGGAGGTTTAGGTGGAATATTAGGGAATTTTTTTCCATGGAAAGGGTGGTCAGGCATTGGAATGAGGAAGTGTTGGGATCAGATTATCCAATATAATCCCATTGCTCCAAGAGTTGGGATGTTTTGGGTAAAGATCTGCCAAAAAAAAAACCAACCCAAAATCAACCCTGTTCACGTGGGAATCTTCATCCAAACTTGCATCATCCCATTACATTTTTAGCAGAGGAAATAATTCCTGCAGGGTCATGGATTTGTCTGTGCCATCGGGTTTAAATCCTGGGATCACAATCGCCACAACCACCTCATTCCAAGGTGCAGAGGGAACCCCTGGAATCTTCCTGACCTAAAACTGGGAGTAGCTGCTGAAAACTTCTGGATCTGCTAAGGAATGTGGGAACAGCTGCCCTGGATGCAGGGAAAAGGTCACTTTATCCCAGCATCCTGTCCAGGAAGAGGACAAGGACCTTTGTCCCTCTTTTTCAGCTTCTGGGGAAGGAGAATCCGGAATCTCTGCAGGGCGGTGGACACGGAGAGTGGGACACACAAAAATTCACCCGCCACAAATGCGGGAGAGCCCCTGGAATTCTGAGCGGATGCCACAAGGGAAGAATTCCCAGGATAGAGCAGATGGAATGTGAAACAAATTCATATAAATCCTTTCTCCAGGCAGCTGCCACTTCCCAGAGGATGAGGAGTTTGTCTCCAAGGAATCCTGGAATGGTTGGGTTGGAAGTGGCCTCGAAGATCCTCTGTTTCCAGGGGCTGGGACAACTTCCACTATCCCAGGTTGTTCCAAACCTTGTCCAACCCGGCCTTGGACACTTCCAGGGGTAGGGAACACCTCTATCAGTGCCATCCTCTGCAGCCTCTCAAAGCAGAGCTCAGGAACCATCTTTCCTCCTTTGTGTTGGTCTTCCAGCAACAAAGGGGGACCTTATCAGTTCCCTTATCAATTTGGAATGTGTACATTCTTTATCCAATGGCTTCTCATCGGAAAACGTGCCTTAAAACCAAATATCAGCTCTTTTCCTGAGGAGTGGAATCCTGGCAGGAGAGCACTCCAGGCGATCCATGGAGATAAGGGAGTTGATGATTGACCAATTCCTCTCTGCTTTGCCAAGTTATCAAAAAATATGTTCATAAATCTGCGAGAGATTCGTAAAATCACAGAATTTTTTCACGTTGGAGATCTCCAAGACCATCGAGTCCAACCATTCCCAAAGCCACCACTATCCCAAGTGCCACAACTTTCAAGGCTTTGAAATCCCTCCAGGGATGGGGATTCCACCACTGCCCTCAGGCCAGGCAACCCTTTTGGTGGAGAAATTTTTCCCAATATCCAACCTAAACCCACCCCAGGGTTTGGATCTGTGGAATTTTTAATGTCTCTTCCAACCAAAACCATTCTNAGAAAAATATGTTCATAAATAGGTGAGAGATTCATTAAATCACAGAATTTTTCCCAGTTGGAGATCTCCAAGATCATCGAGTCCAACCATTCCCAAAGCCACCACTATCCCAAGTGCCACAACTTTCAAGGCTTTGAAATCCCTCCAGGGATGGGGATTCCACCACTGCCCTCAGGCCAGGCAACCCTTTTGGTGGAGAAATTTTTCCCAATATCCAACCTAAACCCACCCCAGGGTTTGGATCTGTGGAATTTTTAATGTCTCTTCCAACCAAAAACATTCTGGGATTCAAGGATTCTGGAATTCAGAGAGATCCACTCCTGATTCCCCTGAACATTTGTATGAGGAGAGTGTTAATGGGGAGGGAAAGAGATTAAAAGCTGCAGATTTAAATTGGTTTATCTCTGCTTTTACAGACACAACCCAAAGTCTCTGTGTGGTTCTCCTGAGTCCAAACCCCACCGAGAGGTTGTTCCCCTTTGGAATTGTGGAGGGATGTCTGGATATTCCATGGCGCAGCTGAGAATTCCTAGAGAGGGATGATGGGAAAAATGTGCATCACCCTGAGGAATTCATTCACGGAATCGCAGAATGGTTTGTGTTGGGAGGGACCCCAAAAATTCCCTCAGAGTTTGGACTCCATTTCCGCACTCCTGGCGTCGCTTCCCCGTCCCTTTTCCCACCCCCACTCCCACTCAGGAATGACCACGGGCACGGCTCTTTGGGGCTCCTGAGGCCAGCAGGGTGGTTCTGGGGGTCAGCTCTTTGCACAAACATCCCCCTCTCCCTGCCCCAGAGGCCTTTGCCCCGATCCCTGCAGGAGGAACTGCAGCAGGAAATTCTCCGGAGCTTTCCGCGGGCTAATTACAGGAGACCCCGTCACCTCCTGAGAGTGCCCAGAGCTGCTCTGGCCTCTGTCAGGACTCGTGACAAGCTTAATTCTGGAGGAGGCTTCTTCAGGCAGTGGTCAAAGCTCGTTAGCTGTAATTAACGGGCTTTCTCCATGACAAATTAAAGCTCTTTCCGCGGTCCCTTTGGAATAATGACAGGTCACTCTCTGCTGTCACTTCCTGGGTGAAACTGCTCCGGGCTTTGTGCAGCTTTAATTAAAACAAAGTGGTTTTACTCCCCTGGTTTGTGCCTGGTGCCCTTTGCTTTGCTCTCCTCATTAAAATAAGGAAGAAATCTGGGATCGGGGTTTCTCTTTGGGAATTTTTTTCGAGGATGACTCAGCTGGAGTTCAGTGTCACAAGATTTTACCAGCACGGAGGATTTATATATCAGGAAACAACAGAAAATAATATCCTTACTATTATTTGTATGTTAACATTATTTCTTTTCCACTCCCTGAATTTCAGGACATGGGAATGAGGGGAGAGAATGATGGGGCTGGATGAAAATTGGATGGAAAACTTTTCAGGTCAGGCTGGAATAGTGGAAGGTGTCCCATTCCTTAAGGTCTCTTCCAACTTAAACCATTCCAGGATTCTCTGCTGGATGCTGGGAATGTTGAGAGCTTACAGTCCACGGGGAGCTCCTGTGCAAAGAGCACAAACCAGGATGGTGGGGTTTCATTTATAAATGTATTCTATATTTATAAATATACATATTATAACATGTATTATAAAAATATACATATTCTTGAGAGGGATCAAATTGCCTGAAGTGTCCTTCCCTGATGTTCTTCTATCCTGCCAGATGCCACCACCTGGAAAACGTGGATCATGAAATGATGATTCCCTCCATGAAGGTCTTTCAAATCTCCAATACTGAGAGTTGGAAAATACTGTCAGAAAAACAGCTTCCCTTCCCTTCCCTTCCCTTCCCTTCCCTTCCCTTCCCTTCCCTTCCCTTCCCTTCCCTTCCCTTCCCTTCCCTTCCCTTCCCTTCCCAATGTGAAAACCTTGGCCACAAATATCCCCTAATTTTACATATTTTAATGCTTATATCTAAATTTAGTAATTTTAGGCTGCCTTACAAAAGGCAGGATAATACAAATATTCCATAGAGATTTTTCCCAGCACTCCCAAAGGAAAATCCAAGGCTGGAAGAGTCATAATTAAATATTTTCTCACATAATTAAACATGTGCACTCCCAAAAAGTGAAGGAATGGGACCTAAAAATGTTCATTACGGAGCCAAACCTTCAAGACTCACCAGGAATCCCTTCCACTGAAGGGGCTGGGCTGGCAGGGATGCCAGATCCCAGGAAAACATCCCAGGATTTGGGCTCCCTCTGCCCTTCAATTCCCTCCCCACAGTGGACACTTGGCTTGGGAAGAAACCTTTGTGCAAACACCACAGGATACAAATCCCACAAGGAGCTCTGTGGGAATTTCTCACAATTTCTGGATACTCAGGAGTTGCAACGTTGACATTTTTTATTTATCAACCATTCCTTAAAAACAGCGACCAGGAATACCCAATTCCTTTCTCCTAATGGACAATTCTTGGAAAGCTGATCCCTGCACCCAATAGAACTCCAGGAATTGTTTCACCTCCAGGGCTCAGCTTTCCATGAGACACACTTTTATTCTTGCTCAGAAGGAATGAAGGCAGGGAATGAACGTGGAGAGATCCAAATCCCAAATAGTCTCCCTGCAGATGTTTAGTCAAGGCTTAAAAATAAACCAAACAGGAAGATTTGATTCGGTCTGGAGGCAAACACACTCCAGCTTTCCACTCCTTGCCGTTCTTTTTTTTTTGTTGGGAATTTTTGAAGTGATCCCTTGGCCCTGGGCCAATCCCCACTTTTTATGATGTCCGAGAATCCGTTTGCTCCGAGTTCCACATTTCCCTGGTTAAGCAGCACCAAAAAGGGAGCTCCAAGCCACGAGACCACACACGTTGGATCAGACATCCAACATCCATAAATTAATGTCTGCTCCCATCTAGTGGGTGGAAGGAGAAACTGTCTTTAGGTGGAATATGATGCAAATTTAATCTGCGTTGAGCTGGGGGAGTTTGTGGGAGTTTTATTCCTTCCTGGAGCTGCAGGATTTTAGGCCTGACCTAAGATTTTCACGTGGATTTGTTAAATTTAGGGTCGTGTTTTCGCGTGGGCCTCAAGTTACAGCACCAAACTACGACATCATCCAGGGGAAGCTTAGATGGGATAGCAGGAAAAAATTCCTCATGGAAAAGGGGGTCAAGCCTTGGAAGAGGTTGCACAAGAAGGATTGGAATCCCCACCCCGGAATTGTTCAAAAAATGTGTGGATGTGGCTCTCGAGGACAGAGTTTAGTGAACGTGGAGCTGCTGGACTTGATGATCTCGGAGATCTTTTCCAATCTGAACAATTCCTTGATTCCTTGTTTATTTCTGTATTTAGGATCATCAAATCCAACCCTCAGCCAGCACCATCACCTCAAGTGATCCGCAAGTTTTTTTCCCATTTCCAAGGATGGTGGCACCACCACTTCAAGCCCGNGGTGGAATTCCACCCCTGGAATTGTTCAAAAAACGTGTGGATGTGGCTCTCGAGGACAGAGTTTAGTGAACGTGGAGCTGCTGGACTTGATGATCTCAGAGATCTTTTCCAATCTGAACAATTCCTTCATTCCTTGTTTATTTCTGTATTTAGGATCATCAAATCCAACCCTCAGCCAGCACCATCACCTCAAGTGATCCGCAAGTTTTTTTCCCATTTCCAAGGATGGTGGCACCACCACTTCAAGCCCGTTCCAAAGCTTGACAACCCTTTCCCTCAGGAATTTTTCCTCATATCCAATCTTCACCTCCCCTGGTGAATAATTAATAATTAATGATAAGTGATGATGGGGAGAACAATTAATATTCCAAGTCATTCAATGGTATTTATTTTTTAAAGGGTTTGTGGACGATCCTGGGAAAAGCCCCTTGGCTCACCTGGAACAGGAGGGAACACTTCACTCCAGAAAATCCAAGACGTGCTCAGGCTTTGGAAAAAGGGCAGAAAAATTCAGGAATATGGAGAAAGAGGAGGTCAGAAGGAGACCTGGATTGTCCTTTTCTGCATTCCCACAGAATATGGACACGAGAATCACCTTCCAACTCCAGCACCTTACTCCATCTCTCACATTTGGTGAACCTCATCAGCTTGAAGTTACATTTTGACATTTTTTTTCTCTATAAATTAAAAGTTTTCCTCCTTTTTTACCTCCATAAAGCAAAGAAAATGTTCTGCACTGTGTGGTTATAACATGGCACAGACTTCTGGAATGGTTTTAGGCTGAAGGGATAGATGGAATATTGGGATGGAATTCCTGGCTGGGAGGGGCTGGGGTGGAATTCCCAGAGAAGCTGTGGCTGCCTCATCCCTGGCAGTGTCCCAGGCCAGGCTGGATGGGGCTTGGAGCACCCAGGGATAGTGGAAGGTGGGAATGAGATGGATTTATAAGATCCCTTCCATCCCAAACCACTCCAGGTTTCTATGAAATCCAAGGAAGGGGTTTGGGCTTCCATCTCTTCCTTTCAGCAAAGCATCAAAATTCCTGAATCCTGGAAGCAGACACAGCTCTGGTGCTCACAAACACACTCTGAAACACACATTGGAATCACTTTCCCCCTTTTTCAGAGCGATTCCAGCTTCCCCTGGTGCAGGAGCCCCATTTTACCTGCCAAAATAATTATAATCATTAACAAAATTATGAAACAATTCACCTACGGGTTCCCTGCAGAGTCCCAAGTTTCCTGCCCCTCCCTTTAAACGTGGCTTTGTAAATCCTGGATTGCAACAGAACTCCTTGGGCTTGTTAAAGGGTGCCCAAAGAGGGACAGAGGGATCCAATTCCACCTTTGGGGCTGGAATTTAAGAAGACCCGCAGGTGTAAACAGCTCCAGCCTCCTCACTTCCCAGGAATTTACGGCCTCACTTGGGATTTCTTGGTACACAAATATTTTCTTGAGTTTTTCCTGCAAAACCTTCATGGGAATTCTGCTCTCAGGTGAGGCTTTTCAGAGTCCCTTTTAAAACTCTTCCTATCCCTCAATTCCTGGTAATTCAGGAAAATCAATGGAGGTGTCTCCATCTATTTTAGTGGGGTATCCTGGTTTTCAGAGGCTGCTCCAGGAAGGAGTGTAGGTTCAGGGAATAAACCTCCAGGGTTATCCCTCACAGGATTCCTGGTGGGATTTCTGAGGGAATTATTGGTGACCAAGACATGGAGCTTTTCTGGTTTAATGTGTGTTGGGGAAGGAGGCAGACAGACAGATGAGGTTATCTGGAAGTGCAGGGATTCTGGGGATCTGTCTCCAGGGAGTGTCAGTGCCTGCAAAAAAAGCTGGAGAGGGATTTGAGACAAGAGATGGAGAGACAGGACACAGGGAATGGCTTCCCACTGCCAGAGGGCAGGGATGGATGGGATATTGGGATGGGATTCCTGGAGGAGGAGCTGGGCTGGAATTCCCAGAGCAGCTGTGGCTGTCCCTGGACACCTGGAAGTGCCCAAGGCCAGGTTGGACACTTGGAGCAGCCTGGGACAGTGGGAAGTGTCCCTGCCCATGGCAGGGGCTGGAATTAATGAACTGTCAGGTCCCTTCCAACCCAAACCATTCTGGGATTTTGGGATTCCATGATTTGGGCACCCCTCCTCCGTTGATGCACCTCAAATCCTATTGATCTTTTATCTCCACCCCTACTTTTGTTTTCCTTAGAGTTTTTATGTCTTTAACATCATTCCATGCCACTTCCTTCTTTGAAATCCAGTCAGCAGGATTGAAACAAAACAATTCCATAACTCAAGAGATTTTAGGGCAGGTCTTATGTCCTAGAACCCCAGAATCCCTGAATCCCCGCATTCCAGAATCCCCGAATCCCAGAATGGTTTGGGTCAGAAGGGACCTTAAAGCACCCCTCATTCCCACCCTTGCCATGGGCAGGGACACCTTCCACCATCCCAGGTTGCTCCAATTCTCATCCAACCTATCCCTGGACACTTTATCAGGATCCTCAATTTTGATCCGAGGCATTAAGCATTGAAAAAAAAATGTATCCAGCTCTGAATGCTCGGGAATGAAAACCCCGGAGAAGCCGGGCTGAACTCGAGTTTCCTTCCAGCAGCAAAGCTGTGCCTGTGACCCGCGAGGAAACGTGTAATGGGAAAAGAGGAGGAATGGAAAGAAAACAAACCGAGGCCGGAATACAACAGGAAGGGAAGTGGGAGTCTCTTTCAGGAGAACACTTGGGTTTCTCCGGACCTAATCCGCTCTTCCTGTTTTGGAGTGGGGGCAGATGGAACCTGCAGGAGATGTTTGGTGTCCCCTCCTCTTCCCAGAGATAACGGCTCGGAGCTTCCATGGGCCGGCACCGAGCGGAATGAAGCGGGCAGGGTCTGGTCCAGTTCCAGGGAGTGTCTCCTTCCATGTTTTTTTCCTGGGATGGAGGAGGCTTTTTCGTGGCTTGTTTTCAGCTGGGACTCANCTGAGAATTCCCTCTTCCCTATGGAATTTTAGGACCGGGTTTGCAGAGGCTTAAGGAACAGCAAGCAGGGCTCTGAGTATTCCCTCTTTCCTACAAAAATTTTAGTTCTCAGGGAAAATGTGCTGGGTTGGGTTAATTTGGTTTCTTCTGGAAATTCTCCAAGCACGGTGCTGATGAGCCATAAAAAAACATGTAAGACATGAAGGGGGAAAAAAACCAACCACAAAATCAAAAGCAAACCCAAAAACCCAAACAATCCCCTCAAAAATGCCCAAAAAACCATCATCACCTTGCCAGGGATTCCCAGGATGACCTTGGGCAGCTCATCTGATCTGTAATCCAGGAGAATCCATTGGGAATGAATCCTTTTACTATTTTGTCCCAGGAAAAAAAAAAAACATTAATTTTGGGAGCCCTGTGGCTGCCAGGAAAAGTCCTTCCCTGTCTGGATCAATGGCCAGTCATGGGTTTGGACCTGGAAAAATCCCAAATGATTTAGGAATTCAGCTTGGAGTCAGGAATGATGAGTTGCGTGGAGACAACACCTCCTGCTTCTCTTCCCAAAAAAAAACCCCTCATGGCGCTTTTGTGTGTTGAGCCTGGAAAAGCAGCAGGGAAAAACATTGTGGAGGAACTTCAAGGAACAAGAGGAGTTGCCAAAGTCCTGCACTAATTCTGGAAAAATCTGATGGAAAATTCTAATGGAAAAAAAATTTTAAAAAGGAGCTGGAGAGGAGGAAGAGGTTGTGTGGGGAGGAACAGGATGGAAAATCCAAGTATTTTGGTAATTGGACAAGAGAATTCTGGGTTTGGGGATAACGTGTGGAAGATGCCTTGAGGGGAACATGATGTTCAGGGGGTTCCCTTAAAATTCCCACCTTATTCTTTTCTAATCCATGGGGAATGGCTCGTCTGGAGCTTGGTTATCCCAGAGCTGTGACACCACTGGAATTACTCCAAGGGAATGTTACTCCAAGGGAATGTTACTCCAAGGTGTAGGATGTGGGGAGAGATATGGAGAGAAACCAAATCCTACAATTTGTTTTAACTCCTCCTGGTGCCAGAAAAACCAGGAGAACAACAGGAATGAAAATAGGGAATCAATTCCTGTAAAAACCAAAAACAGGGGATAAGGCATTAAATGAGGATCATTTTTCCTCAGTGGATCCAAAGTCAGGAACAGGCTCTGAGTGGTCCCAGGGGATGTTTTGGCCCAAAGCCCCAAATCCCAGCAGTGACTTTGGATGATGGAATATTGAACCCTGGGAATATTGGGAATATTTATCCCCATCCCTCCTCCCCTCCCGTGCGTCTTCCCTGGTCTCTGACATGTTTAGTCCGGACAAGATAATCCCATCATGTTCCCTAATTCCTGCTCTTTGCTAAAACCAGCCTGGATAAGATTCCACACCAGATAAAGGTGGAAAATCCACCCGAGCCCATTAAAGGATGCCTTAATTCCTGTCTCTGCTAATTAGAAGGATGTGCTCCGTGGAATCCCAGGAAGGCAAATTCCATCAGCTCCTTCCCTGCCTCCAGCCAAGGATTTTCAGGAATGAAGTGGTTCAGGGTAAAAGTCACGTTTTTATGGGATCCATCCTCTTCTCCAAGGCCTTTTTTTCCCCCTTCCTTCCCCACACGTGGGATAGAAAGGGCTGGAAACTCCTCAAAGGAGGATTTTCCTCCTTTTTTTCACCTGCTGGGAACATGCTCTGGAAAAAAAAAAAATGGGATTTTCCAAGGACACTTTTGCTCTGCCCTAAATGGTGTAAAGAGCTGACACAAAAACTAAGATAGGTGGAATTCCCTGCATTCCCAGCCAATTCCTCCTTGGATTAAACACTGATCTCTTCCAGCACTCCTTGCACAACCTCCAAAGACAAACAGGATCAATCCCAGGATAAAGGGGATTGCTGTCCTGGAAGTGAGGAGCCGACTCCTCTTTATCCAGAGCTGTGAATCAGCTGTGAAAGTGCAGGATCAGCTCCTGCTCCGGGGGGGAGAAGCAGGATCCAGCTGTCCTGGCTGCTGCTCCAGCTGGGAGCAAAGAAACCTGGAAAAGATCCAGGATCTGCCTGAGACCATTTGCTCCCAGAGGGTTGGGAGGGATCAGAAGATGACAGGGAGGAGAGAGGGGCTCAGAGTCACTGAAACCACTCAAATTCAAGGGCTGTCTAAGCTCAGCATCCCCAGTGCTGAGCAAAAAAATAAATTAAAAATAAAAATGTGATGTATTTCCCTGGTGCTGCTGAGTGAGGAGGGGTTTGTGCTGCAAAAATAAAAGGGGTTTTGAGGGAGTTTTGGTTCTGACACTTGTGGATCATGACAGGTCCAGCCAGGAGCTTTGGGAAACGGAGTCTCCTCGGTTTGGAGCCTGAAAGAGGTTTCCAAAGGGAGCAGGTTTGGAAGGAATGCTGACTTCGAATCACAGAACCATCACGGAATGGTTTGGGTTGGAAAGGGATTAAATCCCATCCCATTCCATCCCCTGCCATGGCAGGGACACCTCCCACTATCCCAGGGTGATCCAACCTGGCTTTGGACACTTCCAGGGATCCAGGAGCTTCTCTGGGAATTCCATCCCAGCCCCTCCCCACCCTCCCAGCCAGGAATTCCTTCCCAATATCCCACCTAAGCCTTCCCTCTTTCATCTTGAAGCCATTCCCTGTGTCCTGTCCCTCCATCCCTTGTCCCCAGTCCCTCTCCAGCTCTCTTGGAGCCCCTCCAGGCCCTGCCAGGGGCTCTGAGCTCTCCCTGGATCCTTCCCTTCACCAGACAGGACTTTCCCCAAGGCTTTCCTCCTCCATCAGACAGTTGGAACAAACCAAACTTAAAAATTTAAATTCAGAAGCCAAAAAGGGCCCGAAGGAGCCCCAGAATCAGGAGCTGTGCGACACAACCAGGGCCAGCCCCAGCCTCCGGGCCAGGCTTTGCTCCTGTTTCATGAGCAGAGCCAATTCCAGCTGGAAACAGATCCCTGGGACATCATCCATCACCCAGGGCAGGAGGCAGGTTAAGCAAACACGGAGTTATCAGCGCCATTTCCCGCGCCCAGCACATCCGCGCTCCTCTAAATTTATCCAGGGACAGGGGGGCCGGGGTTGCCGGGATACCCGAGGTGGGAGCAGGATGGAGATGGGATTAATGAGCTTCTCCTTCCCTTGGATGTCCTGGGAGGGGGAAAAAAATAGAAACTCGTCGTTAACGTCCTGCTGGGCCACAGGTGCCTTCTGTTCTGCACGGAATAAAAATGACAACGTCTTCCCACCCGGGGGTTTGAGGATATTGCAAAGCCCTGAGAATTCACAGCTCATTCCATCCGGGATTGGTGTGGAAATTGGGATATTTCACCTGAATGAACACTCCCCATCCTCTTTGCAAAGCCCTGGGCTGGTCTTGGTGCTCATTCGAAAATCAGAATGACCCGCACAAGAGTTTAGGTTTGTTCTGAGGAAAAAATTGTGGTGTGGACAGATAATTCAGGGAGAAATGAGGAGAGAATTGCAGAAATTCTGAATTTCTTGGAGCCACTACCAAAGATAAGGAAGGAATAAATTTAATCTCAATTTCTGGATGTTGCCTCACCTTGCTGTTGATGTAAATTCACAAAATTCAGGACAGGGAAATTTTTTGAACAACCTGCAACTGATTTTAGGTTTGTCCTGAGGAATAATTGTGTGCACAGACAATTTGGGAAGAAAGAAGGCAAGAACTGCAAAAAATCAGACTTTTTTGGAGCCACTACTAAAGATAAGGGAGGAATAAATTGAATCTTGATCTCTGGACAAGATCTTGCCTTGCTGTTGATGTAAAATGCACAAAAGGCAGGACAGGGAAGTTTTTTGAGCAACCTGTGACTGATTTTAGGTTTGTCCTGAGGAAAAATTGTGTGCACAGATAATTCAGGAGAAAGAAGGAGAAAATTGCAGAAAATCATAATTTCCTGGAGTCATTACCAATGATAAGAAAGGAATGAATTTAGTCTCAATTTCTGGATGAGATCTTGCCTTGCTGTTGATCCAACAATCACTGGAGGCACCTCAAAGTGCTCAAAAATCACCCAAAAGTGAGGGGGGACAACTGCTTTCCTCAGAGGGGGAACAATAATTGTTGACAGGGCTGGGAAAAAATGTTTTCCTTGGGAATATGAACAGGCTGGAAGGAGCTCGTGGAGCCAGATGTGGCTTGGGAATTGTTTAGGAGTTGGGACAACGTGAAATTTCCATCCCTTTTTTATTAATCAGGAAAAGGAGTTGGGTGGGGGATTTTGGTTTTTTTTCTTCTCCTGGTCAGCACCAAGCTGGAAAACTGATGTCAACAATTCCTCTTTTTTCACATTTCTTCCCATCTCTCTGCCCATTCTCCAGTTTTAATTTGGATTTAAAGTGAACTAGAGGCAGTCTTGGGAATGTTCTGTTGGAAATAAATTGCTTTTCCCATGTTCCAATGGTTTTATTCTGCTCCCTCCAAGCTGAGCATTCCTTGTGTTTTAAGGGAGTTACACCCCCCTGTCCCTGGCTCATTCCCCAAGGGAATGGATCCCAAGAAGTTCCCCAAGGGAATGGATCCCAAAACGTTCCCCAAGGGAATGGATCTCGAGGGTTTTCTTTTTACAGTCTCTGGGATGCAATGCCAGGACTCCAAAAAAAGCAGTGGGAATGAGGGATGGATTTATCCCCACTCTGTTCCAGTCTCCTGGAAAGGTCTCAGGTTGTGAACTCATATTCCCTGGAGATTCTGAACTCCTGGGATCTCTGCTTCATGCAGTAAAAGTTGGGAAATGCAGCCACCCAGAAGAAATTTTACTCATCCTCTCCTCTGGGAGTTCATCCTGACTCCATGGAGTGGAAATCCTTGGATTGGGAGAGCTTTGGAGACCAAGGAATGATCCCTTAGAATTCTCATCCTTCAGGCCAAAATTTGGGGGGAAAATCATGGCAAAATGAACTTTTGTTTTCCTTGAAGCAGTGGAGAAGAGATTCCAGATCAGTGTGGTGTCCTCAGGGAACATGGAATATTGCTCCCCTCAACAACTCCATGGGACCCACGTCCCTGTTTGGGGAAGGACATTCCCATGCAGCTGAGGCATGTGGACTTCCCAAAATTACCTGGGAATCTTTCCCCGGCGTTCTTCCGTTGGAATAACAGCAGATGAGGGCAGAGGGCAGGGAGAGCAACAAGGACACAGGTGGGATAACGAGCGGGTGTCGTTTGCCACAGGAATTGTGGGAATCGTGTTGTCTTTGCGGTGGGTTGGGAATTTCCCATGGATTATGTGTGTGGATTCCTGCCCTGCCTCCTCCTCCCTCCCCGGCCTCGTTAGGAATGGCAGCGGGGCTGGAATATCCTTTATCCCGGGACTATCCCACATCCTAAAGTTTTTCCAAGGCTCCTTCCTTCTTTCCAGCACGAATCCTTCCCACCAGGTTCTCCAAAGGTCAAGGATCGAAGGCCGGGTTTGCCTCCACTTCTTCCCGAGTCAGAGAGCTCTGGAGATCCCTCTGGAGCTCTGGAAATCCCTCTGGAGCTCTGGAAATCCCTCTGGATCCACCTCTCCAATGGGAGAATTCCCACTGCTCTGCCAGGCTTTGGTTTGGAGCTCCACCATTCCCAAATTAAGAATGTTCTCCATGGATTTAGGAAAGGCAGCTGCCCCCCCACCCCAGCAGAGCATTATTCCATGAATATTCAATTTTCACTATTCCTTTAAATGTTCATATCCCATCAGATTTTATAATCACAGAACTGAATTATTTTGTCAAGGTCCAGCTGAAATAAAACACCAAGGGCTTGTTTTCCATAATTATAAAAGCAATTATTATGCAAATTGATTTAACAACAGTCATTCCTCCTGAAACAGGAAGAAAAAAGACAGGAAAACACATTCCATTATTCCATGTTCTGTGTTCCCGACATCACCTTTAAATCAGCCTTTTTCCCAGCAATATCCAGTCCAGATGAGCAAAAGTCATCCCAAATTTGCTTTTTTCCCACATATCCATCTCCTTCCACAATCTTCCACCCCCGGGCTTCCTAGAAAAATCCCTGGAGAATCAATAAATGCTCTGAGGCTGGAAGAGATTCTGCTCCAAATCCTGAAGTTTGGAGCGGGCATTTACAAAATTCCAGAGAAGTCAGGGAGGATGAAATAGGTCAGGGTTTGTTTTTTTTAATCTCCAATCCACGCCATTCCAGGATTTGAGATTTTTCCATCCAGATTTTTCATTCACATTCCAAAATTGGGGCGATCAGAAGGAACATCCGACCTTTCCCTTCGGATTTTGGCCAAGCTGACGCAAAACTTATGGAAGACACAAGAGGAACATCCAATGATTGAGGTGGCCACATTTCTGGGAGAGCTGTCCCAGGATTTATTTATGAGATCCTGGAAAAGCCACTTGTGTCCCCCTGAAGTCCCCAATAATTGAATTTACTCCAGTCTGAGTCACTGAAATTCCTCTCTGGCAGAGATCCCAGCTGAAGCCTTTGCTCCCTGGGGAATGGTAATTCCAAGGCCGTTGGAATGGCCAATCCACACATTTGGGGCTCCAGGCTTTTCCTCCAGCACCATAAAACCGGAGCTGGGGCCTTGTAAAGGCGACTCAGCCCCACCCCCAGGCAAAACATTTTCCTGAAGGAGGCTGGAATAGGATCCCAGAGGGAGCAAATTAAGGGAATTCCTGCCTGTGGAGTATGGGGGAGATGGGAAACGTTGTTTTATTTGGTTGTTTTATTATTTAATTTGGGAAAACAATGGTTTTTTAAACGGTGAGGAGAAACTGTCTGCAGGAATAGGGTGGCGGGATGAGGAGTGGGAACAATCAAATCGGGTCACGCACCAGGAATAGCATTTTAATCAGGAATTTAAAGATGGAATCCCCAAAATTCTTCATTTTCTCTTCATTTTCTCTGGGTTGGATGGGATTAGGAGCAGCCTGGGACAGTGGGAGGTGTCCTTGCCCATGGCCCGGGTGGAACCAGATGAACTTTAGGGTCCCTTCCAACCCAAACCATTCCATGGTTCCATCATTCCCAATCTTTTCACATCCTTGGAAGCTGCTGCTCTCAATCCACTTTTCCTCTTTCGTTTTCCGCTTTCTCCCTTTCCATCCCCACCTGCCAGGACCTGGGGATCTGAGCAGGGAGCAAGTGACACATTTTTCCCGTGAAGTGAACATCCCACTTGGACAGCAACAACCCAGTGGATCTCAGAGCTGTTCCAGGGAGCAGGAATGGGAAATTCCAGCCCCTGGAGGAGCTGGAAATGACCTTTGGGCAGTCTGCAGCTCCTTCTGCTGGGCAAACAGCAAAACTTGTGTCTCTCCTCCTCCTCCTCTGGGATGAAATTAAGCAGAATTCCACAGCAAGTCGTATTTCCTGCTCAAATGCGCGGAATCTCATCCCAATCTTTCACCCTCAGGATAATCAGGAATGAGATGCAGCTTGGAGTGTGTGGCCAAGCCCAGGGAGCCACGGGCAGCTGGGACTACAAAAAGAGGGAGGAGATGCACAACATCAGCAGGAAAATCCCTTTTTTTTCATGTGCTGAGAGCTCAGTGCATCCCTGACCCATCCCAGAGAATCCCTTCCGTAAAGATTTACCGTTATTTGCTCTCATCACCCACTAAGCCGAGCTTAGCTGTGCTAAGACACGTGAACACAACGTTCCCAAAACTCCTAAAAATTGAGGAGAGAGAGGAAAACCATCCCAGAGGGGCTGAGCCCAGCTCCTCTCACCCGTCCTGGTGTTGTTTTACATCCTGAGTAAGCCAGGCTCACGGCCAGGACTAACCCCACCACAAAGCTCAGCCTAGCACAAGGGCAGGAGGGCAGCCAATTCCTCCTCTCCCAAAGCAAGGTCTCCACCTGGGCTTTAAACCCGGCTTAACAGGCAGGATCTGTTGGGCGCAGCCCCCATCCCACATGGATTAGTGGGGACCCGTTGATTTATTTCTGTGATATTCATTGATTTACTTCTGCTCCAGAAGTGCCCAGAAAACAGGTTTTTAATTTTATTTTTTCTCCTGATACCTTTCCCTTTTTAAAATTTTTTTTTATCTCCTTGAATAAAAATCAGTGGAATATCAAGGATATCGAGGGCCTCACCACCCTCACAGCCAAGAATTCCTTCCCAATATCCCATCTCAAGCTTCCCTCCTGCGTCTCCAGCCCATGAGGATTTTGGGAAGGACATTTTGAGTTTCCTTGGAAGGAGAGCCCACCGTGGGTGCTGTGGCTGTGGACAGGAGGGGAATCAGGGCTGGAATAATTTCCCCAAGCTGGTTTATGATGTCTGTGCAGTCCTTCTCACCCCTGCAGCAGACAGGAGAGAAAGGAATGCCCAATCCCAGATTTAGTGCATTAACTTCCAGGATTTTGGGGGAAAGGGGCTGTGGTTTGGTTTTTTTAGTGGTTTTTCCTCCTTTTAAAAAAATTTCTCTGGTCAATGGTGACAGGATTTGCTCCCAGCACTGAGATTCCTCAATATTTAATCGCCCTCTGGAAAAGAATTGGAGGTGTGGAAGGATCCAGCGTGGGGAGTGATCTGGAGTTTCCCCAAAATTGGGTGTGGAAGAACAACCAAATCTCTGATAAACCTGGCACCAAAACTCTGATAAACCTGATAGCAAATCTCTGATAAACCTGGCACAAAATCCCTGATAAACCTGGCACCANCCTGATAAACCTGGCACAAAATCTCTGATCAACGTGACCCCAAATCTCTGATAAACCTGACACCAAATCTCTGATCAACCTGACAGCAAATCTCCGATAAACCTGACAGCATATCTCTGATAAACCTGGCACCCAGATTTACCAATCCCACACCCTGGCTTGGAGCCAAGGTGCTGAGAGAGAGGAAAAGAGGCAGAAACAGATTTCAGATTCTCCCCCAAAATTTGTCTGTTTGTTTCTCCCTACCTGAGCACCTCCTCCCACTGGGGTTTAAAAAATCCCAGTTTGGCACTTGTCAGGTTATAAATGTGAGCTGCAGGTGAGCCAGACTCAGTGCACTGACAGGGGGAAGGTCTTTCTCCAAAGTCTGGAATTTGGGGGGATTTAGGACATAAAACCAGCGGAATGGGTCAGCCCAAACCTCTGCCTCACACAATATCCCATTTCCTAAAGCTGTGAATCCCAAACGAGTGCAAGGAATGTATGGAAAGGCTCCCATCAAATCCTCTCACAGTCTATAACAATTCCTGCCTTTGGGATTTCCTGAATTTGACACAATATTTATGGTTTTCTCTATCACTGATTTTTTGGGGGTTTTATTTTTTAGCTTCCCCGTGAACTCAGGAAAACTTTCAGTGTCTAAAACGCCCAGGATCAGGGAGTTCCACACCCTCACTGCCAGGAGTGACCCCATTTTCACAAAAAAACCCTTTGTTTTGTGGGGTTTGAACCTTACATTTTTGGAGTTTGAACCTGAATTTTTTGGGGTTTGCAGTGGATTGTTTCCCTTTGCTCCAGAGGGAATTTGAAGGGCAAATCCCGAATTCAGGGTGGTTTTTCACTTGGTTGTTTTTATTTTTTTTCCACTTCATTGTACCAAGGTCATTTGAATTTTAATCCTGGTTTGGGACATACCTCGGAGTCCAGAGCAGATCCTCCCCTTTTCCACCTCCCCATTCCTGAATGGAAGTGTGAATACCAGCCCAGAGGACGGCGTGTCCCAGCTGGATTCATCCTTCCTCTTGCACAGCCAGCCCCTGGGAGCTGCCTCCAAACCCAATTTTATCCCTGCTCCTGCATCCTGCCTTCATCCGGGTCCTGTTTCCCCCTTTGTCCTTGTATTAAACGGATTTAAAAGCCACCTGGATGTGGCACTTGGGGACAAGAGGTGTCCTTGGCATTCCTGGGGAATTCTTGGACTCAGTAATAATTTTGAGTCCCAACTCAGCTTTTTCTGGATTTTTCTGTGATTCTCTTACTCCTTCTTTTAACTAAATAAGAACTCCAAGATCTTCCCTCTCCCTGTGACCATTTTGTGGCCCAAAAAACCCTTTTGGCTCCCAAAATGAGGTGGGAGCTGCCACAGGCACTCCCCACACCCACCCAGGCCACGTTTCTGCACCAAGGGCTGCACCCAGCCCTGGCTGGGCTTTGTTTAGATGAAGGTTTGGAATGCCCAAGGTTGACATCCGGCATTCCCAGGGCCTTAAAAACTGGGAAAAAATTGCATCAACTTCAAGATTGACTTTTTCCCCATTGTGGGGTGAGTGGGAAGTTGTGGGGCTTTCCTGGGCAGGGGATTCCCCCAGAACTCCTCCTCCTGTTTGTGGTTCTCACAGCCCAGTGTCGTCACCCAGGATGGGCACAGGCCGGGGGTCAGGGTTTGGGGTGAGCTGGGGTGGCTGGTCCTGGCACCTGGGAGGGTGGGGAGACCCTGGAACAGCTTCCCAGGGAATCTGTGGCTGTCCCTGGATCCCTGGCAGTGCCCAAGGCCAGGCTGGATGGGGCTTGGAGCAGCCTGGGACAGTGGGAGGTGTCCCTGCCCATGGAGGGGTGGCACTGG